>JAHDVE020006006.1:0-38816 GCA_022606495.2 Halesus radiatus | reverse complement strand
TATTTCAGAATCATGGGACATTGGACGAATAGCTGACCCATGGTAAGGGTGATTTTACTCACTATCAACTTTTAACCTGTTTCTAAACGATCATGCGACCTTCCCCTAACGCTAAAACCACTTTATCCACCTCCCACTATCACTACTCTCTTCAACTATTAACTTTTTATTTATTTATTGCTATGTCCACTTATAAATCATATAATTAATGGGATAATTCGTTTTTTTAATAAAAAAATACAAAACTTTCAGTTAACTAGAAATTCTACGCTCGCTAAATACAAACAAAAACTTGAGTGTAACAAAAAAATAATTGACGTCAGTATTTTTTTTTTAATTTTTACCAAATTTAAATCTTTAAGAAAATGTTTAAAAATCCTATGCATTTTTTTACTCGCAGACCTGTGTAATGAGTCTATTAACAATAAAAAAAACCTGTCTTACAGCCCTATTTTAAATATGTTTCCTTTCACCCCTCCTTCAACCTATATCTCTTCCTCCACTCTTTAGTAATCCCCCACCCCTACTGTGACATCTATTATGCATGTTCTGCCATAATTTTGTAATAATGTTTAGTGTACGAGTGTACTTTGCCCTGACACGGTTTCGATTACGGTTGTTCTGAAATCGGTCGGCATAAAAAATAAAAGTGGTTAAAACAAAGTTTGATTGTTTCATTTGATTATAATGGATAAACACAAAGTGATAGCTTCATACAATTCGTAAATAAAAGAATGCTTACATTTTATTGACAGGAATTAAAAAAAAAATACATATATATATATACAAGAAAAATAGATGAGAAATAAATTCGGGAGATATTTTTGAAAAATCGTATTAGTGCCTTTTCACGAGTTTTAAAACATTTAATAAAATTGTTTTTCGTTTTCTTTTCTTGAGACATATACAGATCTTCAGTCCCCGTGGACTGCATATCGCTTGATAATAGGTACATACAATAAAAGTAACACCATTTTTAAAATTTTTATGTAAATCAGTGTGAAAATGGCCTTGAACGCCGAAACAGCTGTCACAAAAATAAAAAAACTAAAAATACTTGCAGAACTTAATAAGAACATTATTAAATTAGATTTACATTAATTTTTGAAAAATAATCGAGTAGTACGAATTAAATACTAAAACAATTAATAGGAAAAACCGCTTTTCAATATAAAAAAAACACACACACACCTCTCTCAAAAACAATAATATCAGGTCCCTAATCCTCTGTATGTTTTATATTAAATCTTGTAGTTCCCTAGATTTGTTGTCCGCTGGCTCCTTGGTGCTCACAGGTTTGAATCCCCTTTTGATGGTGAGTCCTCTCTTGGCTCTGACCTCCAAGATCTCGACGGTAATATAGCCCATAAAGCCAAGGAGCAAGATGAAGGTAGAGATGTAGATGAGGTGCGAAGCGCGGGCGTACGCCGAGTAGCTGTAGATTATAACACTTCCGGTTGACTCCCACAGTCGGAAATTGGCGAAGGAGGCTTCCTCGCGTCCCGGAAACAGGATTCCGGACATGGCTGAAAATAAAAAGAAATCTATTCGTTATCTAAGCAAAACACGTCACGTTCGTCGTTCGTGATCCTGTGAAATTCAACACATTGTCAATGGTGACAATTTTCACAGTAGTGTGTGTATACTATACAAGGGGGTTCAATGTATATTTAACAAATGTTAATGGGGCTAAACATAACATTGTCTTCCTCGCGACCCGGAAACAGGATTCCGGACATGGCTGAAAATAAAAATAAATCTATTCGTTATGAAAGAAAAACACGTCACGTTCGTCGTTCGTGATCCTGTCAAATTCAACACATTGTCAATGGTGACAATTTTCACAGTGGTGTGTGTATACTATAGAAGGGGGTTTAATGTATATTTAACAAATGTTAATGGGGCTAAACATAACATTATATACTTAAATATTAATAATAATAATATTTATTTATTTGAAACACACATTATTTAACAACAGAATTTAAGAAAGCTTTGTCTGCCTACGTATGAACAAATCCCATTTTAAGACAGTCAACTTGACAAGTTTAGTTCATATTAAGTGCCATTATACAAAAATAGAAGGGAACAAGCTAGTATTGGGGGGCGTGGCTAGGGATTAGTAAAAAGTGGGGGAAGAGATAGAGATTGAGGGAGGCGTGAAAAGAAACATATTTAGAATGGGGCTGTAAGATAGGTTTTGTTGATTATTAATAATACACCCCATTATTATTGAGGGATTTCTTAATTTCCAAGGCTTCTCAATTATCTAAGCGTTTGCTCTTACTATTAATGTGAAGAATATTCATCTCTTTATTTTTATCAAAACTATGATTGTTTGAGATAATATAATTCAGAAAAATGATTATTTTTAAGACATCTTAATGTATATCGTCGTATATCGTATGTATATCGTCGTATATCGTATGTATATCGTATGTATATCTTATGTACATCGTCACAGGAAAGCAATCCTGCTTCATGGGGAAGCAATACATGTAATAGGTTTTCTTTTTAAATTGTTTAACGGCCCACAATATTCTGAATTCTTGAGAAAAAGTAATAAACATCAACAAAGACTTAGCCACTCTACAAGAAGAATAAATGAAATAAGACTACACTTTCGAAAGAAAACAAAATCGCAAAACTCATTACTATGTAACATTAATTTAATTAATGTTACATAGTAATGAGTTTTAATTTAATTTAATTTTTATTTATTTTTTATGTTATATTTCTACAGCATGTAATTTTTTATTTTTAAAATGCATTCTTTTTATATGGCAGACAGAGTATTGCACTCACCGCCTTGTTCTGCTGAAATAAAAACATTATTATTATTATTATTATGTTTTATTTTATGTATTCAATTACTTCAATAAAAAATTTCGTTTTGTTTAAGATATATTGTGTTTATATTAGAATACATGTAACCAGTGTGTGTTTGTATTTTCTGTTTCAAGTTAAATAAATAAAATAACGTTATTTTCAACATTATTCACCATTGAAAAAGTTTTAATAAAATTCGTAAGATGGCAGTTTTTTTAAAGTTGAAAATCTAAAAAGCTGAATTTACGTTTGACGAAGCTAAATATCTGATTAATATTATTTTGTTTTAAAAGTCGAGTAAGCTATACTTTCAAGCTCTGGTAGTTTGGTTATAGCACTGTTTCTATCTTTTCGACAAATCCACAAAAAAAATCTAAAAAACGTATATGGAATTCTACAAATATATATAGAGATCCCTTCTCGTACTATTTTGATCAGACGTGACGGTACGCCAGCTTTTGTTGATCCGTTAGAATTTGTTGTTGAAGGGATCTATATATATATATATATTTTTTTTTTAAATGTTTTTTGTGATATTAAATTTTTTTTTGGTATGACGAAACGTTTGCTAAATAGAAAAGAAGCGCATAACGGCATAATATCAAAAAAACTATTAAAAACAATCCTTTTGGCCGTGAAAACCTGAAAATATACCTTGCGATAAATTGATTTTTCTAATATACATGTTATATGTACTTTTGCATCTTCTTTTACTTTAAAGATATTCTTCTATTACTATTGTTGTTTTTTTTTTATTTATTTTATAATTGTACACATATATGATATATTATATTTTTTGTACACTACATTTTTTATTTAGTCAAAGCTTTCAGTACACTTGTTTAGTTCTGTTTTGAATTCTACGTATTATTATATTAACGTTTTTCCAGTATCATATAAAGATTTTTCCCCAGGTATTTGTAATTCCGAAGATCCAATTTTTTTACCTAACGCAATCGGAATTTTTTTTTTCTGAGATTTTTTGTTTATCTGAATGGTGCGGTTTTATTTAAAATATCCTCTTTTAATATTCATAAAGTTGCGTGGTAAAGGAACAAAGTATTTAAGTTTCGGAGTTTAAATAGTTTAAACGTGAATTATATTGGTACAAACATGTTCACATTTAAAACCTCTTAATTTTACTGGGGGTTTGCATATTAAAATTATGCTACAATTTATCGTCAGTCACCACGTTGGCCCTTTCCATACGTCTAGAATTTTATGTACCCATGGGACTCATGAATTAGGACAAATCTGTACAATTACAGTCCTTATTATCATTTTGAGGTCCTAATGTGTGCCTAAGCTGTAGTAAGGTTAGTTAGTTGATCCGGCAGTTCTGTTAAGGGTAGCCTACGCAAAGCTGTTTAAAAATAACATTTCGTTTTACGTAGCCACTAATCATAATATATATATTACCAGCTCCATGCTACCCTCTGTTTCTCTCCGATAATATAATATTATAAAGCGATAGACACTTAGATCAATTTGTATGTTCTTTCACAAGCAATAATAACTATTAGCTGGTTAAGTGTGTCATTTGAGATGGGAGAGCGAGAACAGTGCAGGCAGGCCTGCCACCCTTACGGGTCGGTCCAATGCTGACACCTGCAGTATGCTTCCCATAACATTGTTGGCAATCGAGGAAGCGAATCCGGGGTTTGTTATTAAAAACGATTCGTATTCACTTTGTGGCGTCATTATTTATAAATTAATTAAGAAATGTACTTAGTATTCACCCCCTTATAAATATACATTAATGTTTACATGTTTCGAAAGCGATGCTTTCATCGTCAGGAATATATGAATACTAAATAATAATTTCAAGTATAGACAAGTAATAAAAATAAGAATACAATAATTTAAGAATAGATAAATTATAAACATAAAAAAAATTGTTTAAAATGAGTAAGTAATTAATTTATATTAGAAATCAAATAAAAAAATTATTTTTATTATTAGCATCAATATGAAAATAAATTAGAGATATTTAAAAAAAAAAGTTTGATTATTTATTAAATTTAATTCACTATTAACGCTCTTTTTGTTTTCTAAAATTTCAAATACACCTAATTGTAAACCGGTTGTATTTGCATGTACCTTTATTTATTCAAATACAACAAAGTTAAAACTATGCAATAGAATGTCTGATAGAATACAATCAATTCATCGACATCAACATTTGTTCTATTCTATTTAAAATAATCACAGAATAGAACCGTGCGAATGGTAGTTGCTACGTTAATGCCACCCTTCACGCGCAGTACAGCATGTCTATGGTCATGCGCCGGTGGGGAGGGCAATCTTGCTGTTAAATAGAATCACTTCGAATATCGACATATTTAGCATCAATGAAGCTGCATTTAAACACAAAGCTTTGTTGCTACTTGTATAATACCAGTATGTGTTGTATGCAATTTACTGAGATTATGTATATCTACCTTCTTTCTTTTATTATTTCTAATTAATTATTTTAGATGTTCTACATCCTGTTTTATTTAATAATATCTTTAAAAATGCCTTAAAATGTAAATTCTGTAAATTTTTTAAAAGGAATAAAGAATTGAATGTTTATGTCCAATTAAAAATAAAACTTTTGAAGATTTGATGCGTTACTTTAAGCTCCGGAATAGTGCAAGTGTGAACGCGCTACACATCTTGTCTGTCATAAAAAGATTCGTTCTATGACACATAATAAATAAGGTGAGAACCCAGCATTCGGAATGGAAATCTGTTCTCAAATTGTACTCATGCCGAGTTCTCACCTCGTCAAATAAGTTTTTATTCAACAGTTCTCCCCCTAATAATAACATAATAAATAATAATAATCAACCGTACCAATGGCGTAGAATCCGGTATATCAATAACTTTTCTCAACAAAGCATTAAAAATCTTCCATCAGATATTAAACCAGCATTTTACACAGACAATAGTATAGGTAAATTTTTAATATGTAAAGATAAAAGATATTTTAGGCCACTTTATTTATTCACTTCAATGCAACAATTGCCCTGAGTTTTATGTGGGAAAAACGTCGCGTAATGTTAATAACCGAGTAAAAGAACACTAATGTCTTAATAATAATGGGTTCTCGGAATTTGCCAACCACCTCTTAGAAACAGATCACACATTTAATAAGAATACAGGCACTAGTTTACTGTATAAAAATGGAATAGGCATTAGACTAGATACCTTAGAAGTATTACAAATAAGGAAAGCCAAAAACACTAATTGTAGACTCATTAATAACCAAATAAATATAAATAAAAGTAGGATTCTTAAAATATTCCCAATCAAGAAAGTACGCGCCCTTCCCAGTCCGACACCTGCTCCTCCCCACCCTTGGCCTTTCACTCGCCCATTTTTATCAATCTTCAAAACATGTGTATCTTAGTTCACAGTTAAGTTGTACACTGCCCTGAAGAAGTTTCAGTAGTAGCGACACCCGGTTGGCAAGAAGTATATAACAAATAAAATTGTGTAAACAAAGTTATTGTTTTATTTTAAAATTCAATATATAGCACTTAGGTAGGTAGATCCCAGTGGCGTTTGGTGACTTTTGGTAGAAGGGATGCTTGATCAAATTTAACATGCAAAACTATTAACTAGCCTATGAACAAGAAGCAATTACTGATTAAAAATAGTCTTTATATTAACAACATTAAGTATTCAACATTTTTTACATATCGTATAACAAAAACATCCATGACCTATGTACCTCAGTATTCATTTAATTAAAGTTGAGCTCGATTTGACGCTCCTTCTTATCTATTTCTTGATGTCGGAGTCAGTTCTTCGATATCCAGAATATCATTTTTACGTGAATGGCCGAGACACAAAACATTTTCGCATTAATGATTCAATTATACAACCACACAATTCAGTATTACCGTTCACAGTTTTCGAATACGTCGGTGAAGTATAATAGTGAACTAAATACGTAATCGAAGGATATCCAATGTTTCAATATCTCGACTTCAGTTATTTGTCAAAATTACGCCAAGCAAACAAATGTCTAATCGTTCTAAAAACAATCCACCGACTCGAAATATGTATGCTATTCTGTGAACTATGCCCATAAGCATTAAACTCGTTTTTGCACGTTGGATGCTTTCGTCAAAACCGTATCCAGTGTTCTAAGATATTCAAAGGCAGGAATTAATGCGCATGCGCCGAAGTGTTTGAGTGTCGTACTTTAGGGATACGGAATAGAACAGAGTATCCACGGCATCCACACTGTACCATCTTTGTGTTTCCGCCCATAGACATTCGAACATTGAGAATGTAGAAGTATTTCGACTTGCTTCGTGTGTCGTCTCGTTGTGTGTGTGTTAAATCTCTGATGACGGGACGGTGTCGAATTACAGTACGGCTGTTTAAGGCTAGAAAAAAACCTTTGTTACTCTAAGGAAAAGAATACATCAAAATAAAGATTTTTCACCCTAAAACACAAAGGATGCGGAGCATCCACTGCATGTATGGACGGACCGCGCCTAGTATATACTACTTAACCGTTCTCCAACCCTGCGTCTTCCCATCCCGTTCTCCCTACTTAATTCAACCTAATAACATTGCTCAAATTTGGCATAACATAGTCCCAAAGCTACCTACAATGTTAATTTTAATTATTGAAAATAAATTTAGAAACTTTAAACATTATATCTGTGCGGTTGAAATAAAAGCGAGTCCGGCTTGATTGGACTTTTTGTAAATCAATGACCGTAATAAGCAAGAGATTATATAACGAGTACGATATAATCCTACTGACAGAATACCGCGGAAGGGTTCTAGCGACTTGCTTAAAATTTCGATACTTAACTTAGTCAGAACAAATTCCTCGGAGGCAATATTAATTTCTGCCCTGGGCTTAAATTTTAATGAAAACCTTAATAAAGACCCATCACCGGGTCTCATGGTAGGCTTTGTTAATTGGACTTCATTAAATTATATGTTTTTTCTTCATAAAACAAACCTCATGAAGCTGTGAATTTAAAAAAAAAACTATTAAAGAAATTTACCGGTCGAGAAGCGGGGCGCCCACTGTTTTTCATTATTTCTCTGGCTTAATGACTTGACTTAAGACAAGGTGAAACAATGAAATGTAAACAAAAAACCATTAGCGCCTAATCTAATTAAGCGTTAGAGATTTTCTTTAAATTGAGCGTCGTTCTGTAGAATGAAGCTATGCAATAAAAGAAAGAATCAAAATACACATTTTTTTTCCCCACTCCTAGTATTATTGTGTACACGTTAATAATAATATTGTTTTATTGTCCTCTTTTTTTATAACAAAATAACAAATAATGATATCCTCACTGGGATTCCCCGTGCTGAGGATTTTATTTTCAAAATATTAAATTAAATTATATAAGTAGATGTGATTGCTGAAAAAACAAATTATTGTATGGTGAGGTGTTTTAAGCACTGTTGAGTGGTTTGGTGTTAATGTATTTTCTGTTTCAGATCTCCCTATGTAGCGTATCCAGTGTTTTGTTTAATTTATTTATTTATTATTTTTGTTGTGATTTTGAAGGAGAGTGGGTTTTGTTGTAGAGTTTATTACCATAGTATAAGAAGTTTTTTTGTACGAATGTTGTGTTTGTTATTTTTTTTTGTATTTATGAATGTAAAGTAGTATTTTTTGGAGTATAATTGTTATAATGAAATAATTTTACGTTTTTTGAAGATTTCGTCAGTGCTATTTCTTACAGGGACTTTCAGTATAAATTTCATGATGGCTTTTTTTGTTCTTATGAGTAAATTTATAATATTATCATTAGCTCTGCCCCATCCAATAATACCATAATCTACTAGTTATTGGCATACAGTATGTAATGCATTAACCGGCTTACATCACGCATCTCATATCACAACAGCGAAGAACAGTGATCTGCTGCGGTCTGACGCTTAACACGAGGCCAAAGAGGGCCTGCACAGCGAGCTCCTTTGTTTCTTGCATGTTTTTCGTAAAAGAAAAAATTGACAGAGATTTCGTAAATATCTGATATTTTGGAGAGAATCGGCTATTCGTGTACAAGAAGGAGGGAAGGAGGGGGGGGGGGGTTAGTTATGTAAATAGTTTTTAGGCTAAACTAAACGTAATAACTTATAAAAGTACTGTATATGTTAATTTTACATTAATATATTGTATTTTTTTAAGTTTCTTGAGTTATAAATCTAGAGTAACAAATTATTCCACTTGAAGCGAAACTAGCAGTCCAAAATGGAGTGCAGATACCAACCCTGATGTATGGCAGTGAGTTATGGAACTAGCAGAGGAAGGATGAAAGTAGACTGAATGCTGTAGAAATGAGATCTCTGAGACGAATGTATGATAAATCTATTTATAATCGTGGGAAAAATGTTGATATTCGTAAAGAATGCAAGGATGATGTAAGCGTAATGAGCAAGATTAATAAAGAGACGTTTAGATGTTACGGGCATGTAGAGCGAATGAACGAAGAAAAGATTGCAAGGAGAAGACATTGCACGATCAAGTGAATCAAATACTTGAGTCGGGTCACGTCAGAAGTCGGGATAACAGAAAAAAAAGTATGACACGTTGTATGAATGCGAACGAAGCAAGAAGTGTATGCCAAGATCGAGTTGTTTGGCGGTTCGTAATCTCTGCCTACGCCTGCGGGGAAACGGCGTGATGGTTAGTTAGCTGGAATACTCGTACATATAATAAAGAACAAAACAAGACTGCAGTGTACTAGTGACAGTTCAAAGTTATTGTTGCAAATAGTTTGGCAGGGAACGCGGGCTATTTATTAGCAGTGGATATTCGAAACACTCGTACACAGACTGCCGTATTGTTTTGTAATGCTTTCGCTATGAGAACTGTGTACTCGTACATAGTCGCTGCTTGTAGCTGTCGATATTGATTGCATGTAGCAATACGTGTTTTACCGGTCGGTGTTAAATACAATTTTTTAGGCTTATTCGCTGTTCATTATCTATCATTGAAAAATATACACCATATAAGGTATCTAGGCGTAAAAATTGATCGCAATTTAAAGTGGACTGACCACATTATTTATTTAAATAACGAAATTTAAAAAAAAACTTACTTTTTTAAAACAATCAGGAATGTCCTCAATACAAAAGATTTGATTAAGATCTATATGGCTCTCTGCCAATCAATATTAGAATACGGTATTATCGGATGGGGCAGTGCTAACGATAATATTCTTTTCTTTAAAACAATTATACTCTAAAACAATACTACTTTACATTCACAAATATAAAAAACAAGAAATAATAACAATCAACACTTGATCACAGAGTCAAAAACACATACAACAAGGAACCACAATCACAACATTTGGACAAAAAAAACTTCTTATACTATGGTACTAAACTCTACAACAAAATCCCACTATCCTTCAAAAATCACAACAGCCATAATAAATTTACAAATCAAATAAAACACTGGATACGCTACATAGGTAGATCTGAAAAAGAAACTATATTAACACTAAATATAGACTAGAACCGAAACCACTCGAGTGCACTTATAACACCTCACTTTTCAATTACTTTATTTTTTTCATTAGGAACATCAATTTAATATAACGTAATTTAGTATTTTGTAAATGGAATCCTCAGCACGGGAATTCCAGTTAGGATATCATGATTTATTATTTTGTTACAAAAAAAGAAGATTACAAAACATTATTATTGTTATTGTTTTTTCCAGAAAATTAATGTTTTATTTGTTCATTCAACAAATCAATGGAATTTGCAAAACAGAAGTTGGGTTCGATTCGATTTCATTACAAATGTACTTATGTATGTCTGTTTTTGTGGCGTAATTTCATTCTGTGTAACGGTACTCAAATACTTGCCAGTGGAAACAATATAATTCAGCGCTGTTTCTTTTTTTATGTACCAACCAACAACCAAGCGTCCGCTTTCAAAATATTTTAGTGTTGTAAACTGCCCTTACGAACTTTGTTACACAAGCTCCTCGGGGGAGATTTTAATCAATTTTTTGTTGTTTCTGGGGTAGGATATATATGGTTTCAGATATTCACCTTTTGGGGATCTACACGTATTTCAGTACAAAAGGTTCAGCGAGGGTGCTGTATCAGTTATAATTGGATTGCCGTTTAATTGATTGGCGACTTTTATCGCCTGACAAATAATTAATAATAGATGAGTGGTATCGGGTTTAGTGTTAGCCATTGATTAGCAGGCTTTATATTAATTAATAAAGTTCATTTCAAGCCCTGAAAATTAAAACATATCTTTCTATATATATAAAAATGAATGTTTCTCTGTCTGTTAGTCGTCGATTTTCTCGAAAATTTCTTTTGTTCTTATTTCATTCATTTCATTGCCGGCAACCCGGGCGTTTATTGGCATAAAATTTAAACATTTACATGTACTTTGCCCGTCTCACTAGACGATGTCTGTCCTGAGACGGGTAACAAAATAAATATATAGATATATAAATGAGATAAAAACTTAAAAATACATAATGAAAAGTGTAAACCATATAAAGTAAGTTTTGAATACTAAGTTTAAATAGTGTAAATGTAAAGTTACAAAATAAAAATTAAGAAATTTAAAAAAATTTAAAAAAATTAAAAAACCTAAAAAGGATTATTCAAGAGGGCATACTAAAAATGTTTAGATTAAAAATCATATATAACAGTAATAATAATAACAACATCAGACTAAGGAGAGTTTGCAAGTAATGTTTTGATGCAATTCCTTTGACTGTTCATTAGCCATGTGTAGAAATTTTTATATAACCATTTTAGGTTGTTTTGCGTTTTATGTTGAGAGGTTTTTCTTAGGAAGATGTTGAAGATTAGTGTCGAACATAAGAAATTTGTTCTTATTAGTGCCGGGAAGGTTAAGACAGTAGTTTGAATGAAATACAATATCTAAACTGTTTCTGTAACGTTTTAAAATTAGTAAGAAAAACATTGAACCGCAATTTACCGCGTTTTATTGAGGTTAACTTAAATTCAAGTAACAAAAGGAGAGAGTGAATAAAACTTTTCAAACAAAATAAAACAAATAATATTATAGGCATTGGAATGATTAAAATGAATACAATGCTGAGAAACTTTTAGTGTTGTATTTTTCACTTATTTTTTTATAGGAAAACAGTTTTCCTTAGTTGATTGATTAAAAAAAATTACCATAATCTTTAAAACAAGTCAAATTTAATATCCAAACGTAGCATTTTTATCCTGAAAATAATAACTTATTTGTCCCAAAACCATAGTTTGGGATAAAATAATTTTACACAATTTGGTTAAATTTCAAGTTCATAGTTCTAGAAAATACGATCTTTCCCGACTTCCAATATGGCTGACGATTTGGCATTTTACCTTTCACCTGCTCTTCCGCGTAGTAAAACATTTCACTCGCGGTTTTAATATAACTGAATTTACAACGGTCCTTTCACTCGATCTAGGCAAAGCTTTCAATGAACGTAAAGTAAACGAAAGCAAACCTTCGTATAATGGCCTACTTTAAATTGTACCAATTTGCTTCAACTCCAGTAAAATTAAATTAGATGGTACTTTCTGGTCATCAAGTGCCAGAGTCCCCCAGGGTTCAACCGTGGGTCCGATTTTGTTTTAAATTATTTGTAGCAAGAAAATTCACAAGACCAACGCGAATGAGACCTTATTTTACTATTGACACCGACATCATACAGGCATGTCATAGCCACCTGCAAGTCATCTACAAACCCTTTCCTTACGGTGCAAGAAAATCCACCAAGCTCCGGTGATGTGTACTCATACTCAGTACACAATGTACGCCAATAGAATTTTTTTTTAATTTCGATAAAAAATAATAATTTACAATGTATGACGATGTAAATCGTTTATTAGAAGTACATAGGTACATATGTACATAAGCAAAATATTGTGTATTCGTGCTGAAAACGAGGAAAAAACATCGGCCACCCATAAAACGCACGATACGTTCATTACAACCGGCAGACTACCGGCTAATACTGAAACCGCGCATGGTAGCATGGTGAGCGAAACCTCGTACCCTTCACACGCTCACTACTGTATGACTTGGCATGTTTTATCGACAAAAGTAATTCTGTTTTAATTTAACTGCTTATGATGATAGCAACGTTCTTCCGGAACACAATTGCAATCGGAATAGAGTCTCGGATATACCTAACCGCTTTTATTTATATGAGACATCTATTGACTTTTTTTACAAGTCTAGAAAGAAATATTCAATTTAAGTTCTAAAAAAATTGAATATTTAGCAGCCAATAATATGGGATTTAAAATGGAGGATAATATTAGCAAATCTTGAATTTGAAGTATGATATCGGCGTAGATGGCGTAAATTGAACTGGTTAATTAAATTAGCTTAGTCGGAAAAGCGGTTGTCACGGATAGACATGTTATTATTAAGTTCTGTAAGTATTTTTTGTTTTTTTTTTTATTATTGTAACAGCTGGTTCGGCGTTTAATGTCATTATAATAACATTATTAAATTTGATTTACATTAATTTAAAAAAAAATAACAATGGATTGGTGCACATGTAAAAAGGTCATTGATGTGCAACAAAAACAATGTCGGAGACTGAACCAATCTTTGTTGGACGCCAGCATTTATTGAATGATGGACGACTTACCTTGTACAGGATAACACTCGCGTTATCTGGGTGGGAACGCGATGCTTTGCACCACTGGGCAACTACCCGGAGCAAGATTTGGAGGAAATGTACCAAGGGTCGAGCCAAAAAATATTTAGAACTCAAAATTAAATCAAATTCACTTGAAAGCAAAATAATAGAATTTGGAAAATATTTTATATTTGATCTTTCCCATTTTTGATAGAAATAATACAGCATTGACTGACTAAATTACATGGCCAATGTAAAAAGCAAATGTTTACATATTTTGATGCACCCATTTGATACGTCAAACAAAACCTACAAGTCCTGAACAATAAAGCCATTCGAAATGCGCCTAAGTGGATAAGTCATTCTACGCAGAGATACAAACATTTCATAAAAGAATAAACTAAATCTCACTCACGTATTTTATGTTGGTCTCTTCACACATGAAAATTCTTCTAAATATCCTCATATGACGCGAATCCCCTCAATAAAGAATATTAATGGCCCGTAGCAGAGAAAACCAAGCGACGTCTTTGCAAATTAGTTTTTCTTTTAAACTACCTATTGAAAAGCAAATTACGTACTGAAAACCATGATTGCACAATTTCCAACCAGCATAATTGGGTATTTCTGGTTCTTTGAATGCAATTCAAACTAAAGCAAATGAAATAAACGCAATTTTTGAGTAATACAGTACACATAAATAATTAAACTTTTTCCATTAAATCAAAAACTTTGCTCTTCTGACCAGTGGCGGCTCATGATTTTTTTAGTATGCTAGATTGCTATGATTGAATATTACGGAATTATCAGTTAACATTCCCAGTTCGGTTTGGCGGAGCGCTGCACCGGTTCGCTGAAAGATCTTCATACAAAACATAGATTTTTTGAGGAAAAGAAAATCGTTTTCGGCTGCAACAATATCAATAATGTAATTTTTTTTAATTTTAGCACACTAACAGTACACCAATAAGTCACAAGTCGCCACTACTTCCGACTACTTAACTTATTCATTCCAGAATCTCTGGCGTCTTACTGACAGACCAAAGAAGACTTTCATTCGAGATAAAAGTGTTAGTATTTCCCTTGTTTAATAAACCGAGAAAGGCTACAGATTACAAGGCTTCGAAGTTCGTATCGTGGAAAGTCTAATATTCACTCCACTTTAGTTCCACAACAGTTTGCACTTGCAATAGTGGCAGCAGAGCCAAATCAGTGGGGTGTAGCGGACGTAGTGCCCAGTATTCAAAGACTATATATAGGTAGAGGTAAAGTTTCATTAAACTTATGTTATAAAATGTACGTTGATAATGACAATGTTTCTAGTTGTTGATTTCGTTCGAATTGAAACAGTTTTTTTTTTATTTTTTTTTATATGAATACCTTAAAAGAGTCCCAAACTGCTCCTAACCGTCTGGAGCCAGTGAGACTATGGCATTCCCAATTGGGGAATGTTGTGAGGCTGAAGATATTGGGGCGGGGAAGGAGAAGGGGGAGAGGAAGGTGGGGGAAAGGGTAAATACCTGGCTATTCAGATCTGGTCACCAAACACGGCTAAAAGCCATTTCAAGCAACGTTTCAATTCTGAATGGTGGTCTTTCACCAGGGCGATACTGAAAGTATCTTCCACTCTGGAACGTGCGCAAATATAGTATATATTATTTTTAAATGAATTAATTGTGAAAAAACACAAATTAATTAAATAAAAATTACTTCCGCACGCCGGGATTTGAACCCGCGACCTTCGGATTCGTAGTCGAGAGCTTTACCCCTCGACCATGGAGGCCGTCGAGGGCAGTCGAGGGCCGTCGAGGGCGTCGGAGGCAGTTGAATTGCCTTTCAAATTTCGTAATTTTTTAACCGATATAATAATATTTCTTTTTTAACCCCTCTTGATACTGATTTTTCATATTTGATTGGTTAGGGTTTGAGAACTTGCATAAATAAATATTAGCATTACTAGCTCGTTTTCCAATAAGTCAAGAAGGACGTTTATGTTAACTCTTTATTTACAGAAGGTAATTGATAAGGTAAAAAGTTTTTAATATTTGAGTCTAACGAAACTAAATGACACCCTGAAATAAGGAAATCCAGTCCAATTTTTTAAAAATATTCTTTTAATCAATAATGTCGTTCAAAATTAAATAACAGTAAATATCTTTATTTTTCTAAAGTTAGTATTCATAGCGAAAATAATTTTGAAAGTTTTAATTTTTCAAAGGCCTCCAAAATGCTCCAAATCTATAGCCGGTCGGTTTTGAGGTTAGAATGTCAAATGTCAAACCATAGATGAGCTTTACCGTACATAATTTTATATTATATTCATAATAAACCATAACTAAACACAAGTAAAAAACATTACGTACCATTTTAAAAACTTTAACTCAAAGAATAATACTAGTATTGAGCATTAACATTATCAAAATATTCATATTGACAATTGGTTTGCTAATGAATACTCTACTTTTTGTTAATAATAATAATAATAATTTTTTTTATATTGACCACCAATTATAGAGCTTCACTGAGTCACCCAAATTATGTTTAAATTTCACCAAAGCTAAAAAAATACATAACAAACTCGAAAAATAAAAATCTCGATACTAACCCAAAAACAGAATACCCACGTGACGTCAGATGTTCTAAATACAATGAAACCACTATAATAAGGTGTTTTGAAGAGATGATTATTTATTCACTTTTAAATAACGATTTATAAATTCAACGTATTAATTATACATAATAAAAGTTATATATTCAGAATCGGCGTTTGCTGATCTATATGAACAAATGTTATAAAAGTTATCATATTTTTTACTGGAATTCCTTCTTCCCAGAAATCACCATCAAACTCCGTTTACAATTAAATTTATAATACTGAAAATGTTCATAACAGTATGAACAAAACATTAAACTTATTAAATCAATAAAATAATTTTTTTTATTAATTTCTTCAAAAGATTGGTATTCACTTTGTGGCGTCATTACTAATAAATGAATTATAAATTGTTTTGTAACCACCACTTTATTAATATATACAAATCAACAATTATATATTTTAATATTAGAGTTAAGGAACATCTAAGGTGTTTAAGTAATAATAATTGAATTTGTCTCATTTTGGAAACAAATCATTCTTTTGATATAAATAAAGGTTTATAAAATTTGCAAACAAATACAACCGGTTTACAATTAGACGAATTTGAAATTATCCAAATGAAAAAAAAAAACTGTTAAAAGTCAATTAAATATAATTAAGAATGATTTTTTTAATCTCTAACTCTTGAATTTATTTTCATATTAATATTAATAATATAAAGAAATTCTTTTTTAATTTCCAATATAAATTTGTTATTCAATGTTTTACAATAATTTTTCATTAATTACTTACATACTCTAATCAATTTTTGTTTATGTTTATAATATGTCTATTCTTACAGTATTGTATTCTATGTTTATCATTTGTTTATACTTGACATTATTGTTTTTTAGTATTCTATATATTGCTGATAGAGAAAACATCGCTTTTGAAACATGTTGATATGTGTATATTAATAAAGTGGTGATTACAAAGTAATTTTTAATTCATCTATGGTATTAATGATTACTTTGTTTAAAACCACCGTATTTCGTATGTAAATATCTACATGTAGATATTGTAGATAAATTGTTTATGCTGTACCATGTAGATATTAAAAATTTAATTATATTGGTTTTAAACAAAGTAAATAATTTGATGAAATAATAAAAAAAACTTTAAACAATCGAGAAATGCATTCGCTGAACATAATCTATTGTCTTTTCTGCCTTTTTCTAAACCACATTGATTAAATATTATTAAAAAAAAGAATCTTCATATTTATTTATTTGCGACAGATTTGCTGATCTCCATATTTTAACACTTTTGTAATTAGATTTTCAGTGTTATTTTTAGTATCCCCTTTTCGCGGTTCTACCCGCTTCAGTAGTACTATTTGAAGTTTTGCACTGTGCGGTCGACAGTAGGCTCGGCAATGGAATTTTTTTGAAGTGATGACTTGCTTATTTTATTTATAGTTCAGTCCAGCCCTGGGTGAAAGGAAAACATACATCTTGGAAGCTGCACTGGGAGAGATTAGTCGGGACTGCGGGCTGAACCAAAATGGACCGTATATTGCAGGATGAATTACTCTGAGCGTACTTGTATTCTGGTGAGATATTAAATTATTTAATTCTCATTTCATTCTCCTACTAGAATCAAGTGAGTGCGTGAATGAATGATATATTATCAAGTTGGTTGCACGCTTCCAGAGGCTTGAGATACCTGCCGATGATATAAATACGATTACAGTTTTGACTCGTAAAGGGATATGACCGTTATTTGTTTAAGCCTTCGCATTCGGAATTTCTATGTAGTCGTATATATTAAACTTACCTTGAAAGCTAATGTTTTTATGCACATAAAAATAACTATGTTTTTTTTAAGATAATCTCTATTCAAATGTCAGGTTAAAAAAGTAATTCCATGCAATATCGTCGTTAGAAAAAAAAAGCATTGTATGCCCGAAATATATAAATAACACTTGTAACTAACTAACTAACTGTGCATCACACCGTTTCCCCGCAGGGGTAGGCAAAGAGGACGGACCGCCAAACAACTTGATCTTGGCATACACTTCTTGCTTCATTCTCATTCAAACAACCTCTCATACATTCCGACTTCTGATATGGTCCGACTCAAGTATTTGGTTTCCTCGATGGTGCCATGTCTTCCTCAGACGTCACCGGGTTCTTCTTCCATTCACATTCGCGTCATCATTTTATTTACACTATTTCTTTGTTCATTTGCTCTACATGGCCCAACCTAAGCATCCTTTTTTTAATCTTACTCATTACTCTTACATCAGTCTCGCATTCTTTACGAATCTCAAGATTTTTCACATGATCGTTCATTGCTTTACCACACATTCGCCTCAGAGATATCATTTCTACGGCATTCAGTATACTTTCATCCTTCCCATGCCAGTTTTGTGCCTCGCTGCCATGCATCGGGGTTGGTATCAGCACTCCATTGTGGACTGCTAGCTTCGCCTCTTTGGACAACTTTTTGTTAGGGCCAATCGCGTTCAGTCCTCCATTAATGGAGTTTTCTGTATTCACCATTCTTTCAATATCCCTTTCAGTCTTTCCATTTCTCGTAAACATACTTCCCAAATAAAAAAAAACTATCGACCTGCTCCAAGTATTCATGATTCACAGCTATATTGCACACTCTTTTGGCACATTCTCTTTCAAACACCACGATGAACACTTGTAGTTGTGTTATTTAACACATAGACGCCGAATAATGATTTTTATTACCCTCAGAATATAATGATTACTTTGCAATCCGAAAAACATTTATGCGTCTTAAAAACATCCTCATTATTTTAACATCTTCTAAATTGTGTAATTTGTAAATTTGTACCTAAAATAACCCTGTGATATATGCCTAGAAATTAAATCCTTACTGATTCAAGGGAGGATAAAATTTACAAATTCGTAGGGGTCCGGGGCTTTCAATTTGAATTACCCTTTTTATCAACCACCCTTTTCCGGCAACCCTTGACTTGATGTTGTCCCACATCATTTACCTTATATCCAGTGTCTGGTCTAGCGCACTTCGTGAGGCCTTAACCCTCTCAATGACTACTTTTGCAGGATTATCTATTTCAGAAATTTATCGAAGAAAGCAATGATTTTGTCGCTCGACATAATAATTTAAATGAAGAAATTCGTTGTTTTAAGTCACTTTATTATATTTAAATGTATGCGTTGGCGACCGGTTTCGTTTGAACTCCACCTTATTCAGAACCGTGCACATATAACTAAATCAACATAAAGAGATACGTCATGAGAAAGGGAAGGGGGGGGGGGAGACAGTATATCAAGAATGGAATAGGTTTGCACCTTAATAACTTAGAAGCATTATAAATATCAAAATCAAATAAAAATAAAAATAATTTCTTCTAAGGATTGGTATTCACTTTGTAGCGTCATTATTAATGAATGAATTTAGAATTACTATGCAACCACCAGTTTATTAATGTATGCATATCAACATATTTCGAAAGCGATGCTTTCCTCATCAGGAATATTCATGATACTAATTCTGAATTATTATTAAAATCGTATTATTATAATTATTATTATTGTTATTATATATTATGTATAGTCCTGATGAGGTAACCATCGCTTTCGAAACATGTTGAAATGTATATATTAATAATGTGGTGATTACAAAGTAATTTTTAAATTGTTTAAAAACAATAATTGCCAAAATTTAAATAAACAATTAGGTTTAACCAAAAGTCCGATTTTAAGGATGTTCTCTTTCTTCCCCTCCCCTTCCCCTAATTTTCCACCAACCCCTCTACTACTAGCTCTCTGATGCTCTGTTCTGTTCTACTCTGATATACTGTCTCTTTCCGCCCTTTCACTGTCTTCATAATGACATATCTCTGTGTTCATGTTAATTTTGTTATACGTGTGCGTTCCCGAAGAAGGTTGAGTGATTTGCATCATTGACCGAAACCGGTCGGTGATGCAAAAATGTAAATATAATAAAGTGGCTTAAAGCAATGAATAATTTTTATTAAATTACTTCAGAAATGCCGCTATTTACCACAATTTACCTTTTTTTTCACATTTAACACTGTTTTCCAATGCTTACCATTTCTTACTAATGTCGCCTACAGTTTATTACTACTAACTACTAACTCATCTCTTCGGAAAGTCATATCCATGAATGATTCAGTTGGATACCTAATTAACATAGCGAAGCTATCCGTTAGTACCCACCTAAAGTAATTAACCGAAAAAATTGTAACTTTTCATAGTCCGCGACATTGTAAATAACCATAAATATTTGTAACTGTAAATATTTATTATCGAAAATCTCAAATAAAATAATGTTTCAAATAACTACCAACTTTTTTTTTGCCAAAAATCTTCTAATAAATATAATATCAATGACAAATGGGATTTGAACAGTAACTGCGATATCGTGCAATGTGCAGTGTTTACTAATATTGTGTCCTGTGCTTGCAAATCATATCTTCTCAAGCGAAAACTTTGTAATTCAACGTTTTAATCGGAGTGATCTGCCAGGTTAGTATGTTTCTGTATCTGTTTATATATAATAAGATAAACCCTAGCAAGTAGTATTTCTACAGCGCCCTGGAGGCGATTTTTCTTAAAGACGACGCTACACGTCATACAAGTATTATTATTATTATTATATTGGATTTGTTTACAGCGGTTTTGTGCATCGTGTTAAGTTGTTTTAAAATATATAGTCGTGAACTTGTGACTGAATGTAGTAGAAACATGAATAACCATAAAACACAGAGACAAAGAGAGTTTGTAGTGAAAAGTAGCTTTGCTCAAGTTTTGCGGGAACTGGTTGCAGTACTTTTGGTATGTACTTCGAAGATCTTAAAAATTTCAGAATTGTCCGTGAACGTTTTAAAGAATTTAAATATCTTGCTACATTTATAAGCGCCAGGCATATTGAAACATAAGATTCGTTTGCCTTCCTCTTGTTTTTGATAAAAGTTACCGTATTTTTTAAGTAGATTGTCAGTTCAAACCAATTAATTTAATTTATACTAGCTGGAATATAATAAAAAATATGCTAAATTCAATTACCACCAAATAAATATAGTCGTTTTTCGTCTCCACCGCTAAAGTACTTATTCAGTCACAAAATTTTATCGTGTTTGCAAAAAATTGGTTAGAAATTGAGTGGTTCAGTGTACCATGTCGGTGTCAATATTCCTTTTTGGTGAAATTTTGTTCCATAACACCCCCGCAATGATTAAAAGTCATATAAAAAAAACCAACGCGGACGGATAAATAAAGTGTATTTCTACATTTTAAATTAATCTTCAAACAATTATCGTTGTTGGCATTGCTGGCGGACAATGTAAACAACGATAATTCGTTGCTGAGACACTAAAGGGTTAACCATGTTGTCACCTCACCACATACTGGAACCTTTGTACATCCACTCAAACCCTTGGGAAAATCTTCATTTATCCCTTTGACAGGCTGAGTCTGGTTCGGGTGTATTTTATAAATTTTAGTGGCACTTACAGCTCCGTAATTCACGGGATTCAAAATATATATCCTTAACCCGCCAAGGATAAATCACTATATTTTTCGTAGGAAAGCAATATTGCTATGAGAGTCAAAGCCACCTAAAAAAAGAAAACAAAGGATTTTGAGATTATCATTTAAAAAAACTTAATATTGACAAAACGAAGAGTTTTTCCAACGTCGTATAGGTCTTATTTTCACGGGACTCAGATATAATACTGTATATGGAATATTTTCGTGGGTAATGGCGGTTAGAGCAGTACTGCTTTCGTGCGACGAATTTCTAATGAGAGGAATAATATATAAATATTGACAAAAGTAATATATAAATATTGTAAAGACAGCGGAATTACTACATGTGGATTACACCTATGGGGAAAGCTATTTTTTTAACCGTTGAAACCACTGACTTTCGAGTAGGAACAATATGTTAGCAATCGATTACTTCTATGATAAAGAAAAAAAAACGAATAAGTGACCACATAAATAAATAGGTAATTTACGACTGCGCTAAGTATCGAGATAAAGTTGGCAGTGTACAAATCAGTGTATTGCCTCACGCTTGCTTATGGTCATCAGATCTAAATGTTGAACGAGCGTACACGTTCTAAGATCCAGGCTGCCAAAATGAGATTTTTTGAGAGGAGTTGCAAGAGTCACGAGATAGGATCGAATAAGAAGCTCAATGATCCGAGAGGAGCTAAACATCGAACCACTATTAATCTTCATAGAAAAGTCGTAACTGAGGTGGCTTGGGAACGTGTTAAGAATGCCAGAAGATCGAATTCCACTAAGAATTCTGAGTGCTATTCCAGAGGGAAGACGTTCAGTGGGCCGCCCCAGATACAGGTAGGAGAAGCAACTCCAGAGGCTGTGCGAGGAGAGGCTAGACTTACTACGGACGGATGCCGTAAACGTAGCACGGGGCTGGGATGCCTGGAGGAGCCTTGTCGATGCGATGGGTCCCCTACCCGAGTAGGACAAGGGAAAGAATATGTATGTACGTAATTATGACTTTATTCCTAGTCCTTTAAGAATGTTGAAGAAATTCAGTAAATAGTGTTTTTTCTTTACATTACCTACAAGTAGAGCAGAGCAGTATACAGTTGAGTTTATGGGAAGCATTATAAAACACGAGTAAATAAAACGTATTACGAATATAGGATGATGCAGGTATATAATGTAGATTTAAAGCTCGAGTCCTTTTGTTTTAATAAGTTTCTTGAAAGACTTGAGCTTTAACTTAGAGTAACATTTTTTCCAATTTATATTCCGTGTGCACACCTGCCAACAAACAATTCATCCCAATATTTATAAGAATTACGCGGAAAAAGTATTTTTTTCTAAAATATTAAAATAAGAGTCACCTGTGTGCGCGTATCTCGTTTCATTTACCCTTAACGAGCTTTTTTACCCTCCGCCGTAATAATGCAATCTTGCTAACCGCCAGTTTGTAAGTGGGAAGCAGGTTTCACGGAATTTCTATGTCTTTCCCTTTATGTTTACAAAAATCATTTTGAGTACTTACAGAAATATCGTTTTTTCATATTTTAATTCATTTAGATACGCGCATTGCATTCCAATGAGTTAAAAATTCAACTCATTTTGGGACAGAATTTTGAAGGCAAATATGTAAATGAAAATGTAAAACAAAAAGTATATACAAACAATAGGAAAATAACATAAATAAATGTACAGGCTCGAAACTTTACATACAATAGAAATACATAACAATGTTTTACAAGAGAGAAATATACCTACATGAGATATATGTAAAGGTTAGGGACGGCTATCAGAACAGACTTGGTATCTATGATAAATTGTTTTCCAAATAGAATTTAAAAAAAATAAGATCTCATAACATCAAAATATGTCAAGGAACTTTTAAATACAGCGATTTTAAATAATGTTATTGGTAATAGATAAATTCATAATTACTTTGTAATCACCATTTTATTAATAAATATATCAATATGTTTCGAAACCGATGCTTTCCTCGTCAGGAATATATAGAATACTCAAAAATAAAAATGTCAAGAAAGACAAATGATAAACATAGAACAGACAAATTATAAACACAAACAAAAAATGATTAAAGTCGGTAAGTAATTAATCAAAAATTATTATAAAACATTGAATAACAAATTTACATCATAAATGAAGAGTAATTGTTTTTATTATTTATGTTAACATGAAAATTAATTCAAGAATAGCTATTTAAAAAATGATTATTATTTATATTTAATTGACTATTAGTAATTTTTTATTAATTTATCAATAATGATGCCACAAAGTGAATACCAATATTTTGAAGAAATTGTAAAAAAATATATTAAATTTTTATTAATTTCACCGTTAAGTTATTGAAGCAGAAGCCCTACATCTAAAATTGTGCAAATAATACATGTTTTGGTAGATACTTTCGTTTAGATGACCGAGCTCGATAGCTAGTCAAGTGCGGAGGCCGCGTTTCAGCGATATTCAGCAGCTGGTTGACTTTCAATGTCAATAAGCGGACAGCAAACCCAATGGCTTCGAATCTAAACTACAAGAACATTATCTTACATGGAATTACGAATGTGGATTCGAACATATCGAATACCTCAGAAACGTTCGTTTTACTACACTGAAGGTATACTTTATCATATGATATAACGACGCTTCATTTTGATACAGATTGATTATTTTTATAAATAGGTTATATGTATTAACAGATCTCTCATACTGTGAACGTAATATCATCGATGAATGAACAAGACCAATCAAATGCCAAAAATCGAATTGGTCTGGAGATATTAAAAAAAATGGTTTTTAAATACGAATTGGAGTTTTTTTGTATTATTTATTCTTTTTTTGACGTTTTGTCAAATAAAATCACTCGACCATAAGGGAATATTGCTTGAGTGAAATCAGATATATGTTTTGAACAAAAAATAAAGATATCCCCAGGGAAGAAAGCTTAGACAAGTGATGGAGATAGGAAGCTCTTCATGCAAAATATGTTGCTTATTTGACGCTCCGAGCTACGTCAAGCGGAAAAAAGTTATACAACAAAAATACAGCTATCAGTGAAATGCGATTTTTTATTGAATTCGATAAAAAAGTGAATATTCGCTCGGGCGTTGCGAATTGGATGATACTATATTCACAAGGGTTTCACGATAATAGCCATACAGTAGCAATAGGCAGCCCGCTCACTTGGTAGAGAAGATGACCTTCACACCTCTAACCACAGTTGGCACGGGAAGATGGAGACATGTTTTACAATACAATGTATATGGTTCCACGATAATTCTCCGCAATAAGTTGAAAGCTGCCACGATCTTTGAAGTTAGAGGTAAGACTCATGTGTTTAACACGAGTACCTACATTTTCAAACAAGTTTTTCGTTTTCAATCTGCCCTCATAGGCAAACCAAAAGTTTCCAAGTGAACGGGTGTTAAAACGGAGTTGAACGTGGGCTTAGAAAGGTGAACATAAACTGCATTTAAACCTGGTTATGGACTGACACATTTATGTTTTAAAGAAATATCAATTTGAAAAAAAATCTATTTTTGGTATTTTTAGGTTAAGCTAAATAGCTTTAAGCGGAATGCTTTTTTTTCGTTATTAGCTAGTTTGGTGTATCATATTATATTTTGAGTATTGTCGTGATATACGCAAAAATAATTGAATATTAGGTATGATAAGCCATTCTCAAAATACTTACTTATTTATTTTATACTCAAGTATTTTTTTTTAAGTAACTTTTTTTTTGTCTAAGGAAGCCATCACTTTGTGTCTTGACATTATAATTGAAATGGAAAATGTTTTTGGTATTTCTCCATTTCATTTTATTTAAGCTAATTATTTGCACCTTAATAACTTAGAAGAATTAGAAATATCAAAATCAAATAAAAATAATAATTGTCAAATTTTAAATAAACAATTAGATTTAACCCAAAGTCCGATTTTAAGGATGTTCCCTTTCTTCCCCTCCCCTCCCCCTACCTCTCTACCTACCCACTACCGCCCCATGCTTTGTCATCTTCTACCCTAACGTGCTGTCTCTTTCCCACACTTTCTCTGTCTCCATTATGATATATCTGTATTTTAATTTTAGTTTATATGTGTACAATCCTGAAGAACGTTGAGTCCGACCGAAACCGGTCGAATGCAGATATAATATATAAATAAAATAAAGTGGCTTAAAACTAAAACATTTTTCATTTAAATTGTCATTTTTTAGTACAGAGAAAACGTATAAAAATGTCACTTTCCTAAAAAAGTTATCTACCGACATTCATACAAAATTTTTGAATGTTTGAGGGTTAGCTAGATATGGGCTATTTGAGAACGATTAAGGATATCTTTACATATAAAAAAATGAATGTTCATCTGTTTGTCTTTCTGTCCTCGATTTTCTCGAAAATTACTCCACCGGTTTCGATAACAATAGCACAGTTTGTTCTTATTAGTTCCGGAAATGTTTAGAGAGTAGTTTAAATTTAAGTCAATAAAAAAAACATTTTAATGCGGGGAAAACACACAAGGAATGTAACTACCTGACAAAATTGAGTTTTTTTTCTTTCTAACTATATCGTTTTTACGGGTAAAAAATAATTTTAAACACCATCCAAATTAGAATTGGGTGGAAGTAAAAAAAGATCATATAAGTAAGTCGTCGCAATGCGGCCTAACCACAGTTAGAACATGGCTTTGAACGCTGAAACAGCTGTCACAATAATAAAAACTAAAATACTTGCGGAACTTAATAACAATATTATTAAATCAAATTTCTAAAAAAGGCCAATGATATCTCTATATATAAAAATTAATATTTGTCTGTATGTTATCGATTTCCTCGAAAATTACTTCACCGGTTTCGCTGAAATTGCAAACTTTGTAATTATTGGGATCGGGAAGGTTTAGAGAGTAGTTTGAATGAAATCCAATGTGCGAAACTGTTGCTTTAACGTTATAAAATTAGTATGAAAAACATTAAACCCGACATCTTTTATTTAGGTAAGGACATAGATATACCACACTGGTTAGCCACAGATTACATATTCAAAAGAAGAAAGTTTGTTTGGGCAGAATATTTTCAAAATTGTAAACACTAGTTGGTATCTATTGAAAATTTTATTTAAATATGTTTTGAAAAAATAATTTTGTAATGAAATAAATTTTTATAATAAATGTTTTTTGATCGCTGTTAAATTAATTATGGCACCCAAATGACAAGCAATAATCAACAACTTCAAAACTTCATTAAGTAGAACGGATGCGCTACCTGTTTCATACAAAACTTAATTTTGGATTTGAGGCCAAAATACCCATCCAAATTAAGTGATCTATTTTTTTTAATTAAAGGTTTAGTAAGTATCTAGTACGGATGAGAAGTATTTTATTTATTTTATTTTGAAGTACGTGCTGTGAAAAAAAAATATTTTCATCATTTTAGAGGCAGCTTAGAAAATTATTTGCCGGTTTATCGTATCTTTTTAAAAACTTATCATATAGTAAATAAAAATTTGAAAACAAAACATATTTTAAATTCTGTATGGCAAATTTGTTTTTCACCGTAAATTTGTCATTTTAAATTTAATTTAAAGTCCACCATAATGCTTTTTTTTTTTTTTAAATTTCGTATTTTATTTTATTTTCAAAGTAGATGGGTTAAAACTTTTTTTAAATCACCGCTAGCTCCCAAATAATTCTTAAAGATGCCTCTAAAATCGCGAGAGATCAATTCCTTCAATGGCCGATATTATATAAGGTAAAACAAAAATAAATAAAATACTCGTATTTCTCATGCGTACTAGATATTTAATAAAACTTTAATTAACAAATTATATACCATTAGGTTTAGGTAAGTATTTTGACCTCAAATCCAAAATTATGTTTTGTCTGAAACAAACAGCGCAGCCTTTCCTCTTAAAAGAATTGGCTAGTGCATAATATATTATAGTAAGGAATTGTTAAATGAAATGTTACTTTTCAACCTACATATTTATTTACGCGGGACCCATTGCGCATTGGGAGAAAAATCGAACTACTAAATTAGAATAAGGAATTGCTCTTTCTTCAAAAAGCTTTTCGGTATGAAAAAATACTTCTCCCGTCAACCGTAATTTGTCCACAAAGTTTTATTTATTCTTTAAGTGTCGTTAATGATAAATTAAAAAATTAAGACTACGAAATTTTCATAACGTAAGGATTTTTTCTTGCAACGAATTAAACTTCTCTGTAGGTAAAAGTTTTTATTGGTACCTTTTCAGATTGTAACCACGGTTTACAAAATTTATTTATTTATAAGAAACAAACAGTTTTTAATACAAATATATATACAGAGGAAGTTTAACAAAAGGTAAGCCAATAACGTTTCTAGTGCTTACAGTGGTTAAATACGGATGTTTTGTTTATGATGTTAACAAGATAAAGAAAAAAAAAACAAAATAAGAATGAAGGAAGGAGAGGAAGAGGAAGCTCGTGTAATTTTGTACTTGTCCATTAATTTGTGGTCGTACGTATTACTTTAATTCGATATTTTGAAAGGATATTGCGAAGAATGTTGATATTGTGTCCTGCATTCGGGCAAATAAAATTGGTTTGTCGGGTTGGTCTTGACGGTATGTGAATGTTTATAAAGTTAATGAGCTCTGGCGAGTCCAGGCCATTATTCATAATTTTAAACAACAAGATTTGATCAAATATTAAAGGTCGCGTTTTAAGGGTCACTTTAAGGATTCGGTATTATTTGCAAGCATAAATTAAATTTATTATTTATGATCTTAATGAATTTATGTCGAATGCTTTCGGTTCTATCAATATGGGCTTGGTATAAAGGTGTCCATACCTGTATGCAATATTCTAATTGAATGCGGATATACGCGGTGTAAAGGGAGTACAGAGTCTTTATGTTACGAAAAGGTTTTAAAATATGAATCCCAGCATTTTATTGGCTTTATTGATAACCTCATTAGTTTGTTTGATAAAATTTAGTTTCATATCTAGTATTACCCCAAGGTATCGAATAGATTCTGTTTTGTAAAATAATGATAGGGTTGTTCAACATCCCAAA
Organism: Halesus radiatus; assembly: GCA_022606495.2. Lineage (NCBI taxonomy): Eukaryota > Metazoa > Arthropoda > Insecta > Trichoptera > Limnephilidae > Halesus > Halesus radiatus. The sequence goes on along the minus strand of JAHDVE020006006.1, from coordinate 10,188 downwards.
CATGTCATTTACCTACGGGGGTCCCGAAATGAAACCACAAATTATTACCCGGGGAATTAATGTGCGGTTAGTAGCACACTTTACTGACAATCTAGAGCTAAGTTAGTACCCCACTACCGCAAATAATTACCGCGTATTTTTTATTTTAGCATAACGTTTGATAATTGGTTAATTACTTTACGCACGAAATGTATTTTATTAAACGTCATTGGTTAAAATACACATTCGTCATTTTCAGTCATTGTATATATCGTATGCAAATTTTTTTGTGTACAGTTCCACGGAACATTTCTCTCTCTTTCTGTGTCAACTGTGGTTAGAGGTGCATAGATGTAGACATAATCTTCTCTACCCAGTGAGCCGGCTGCCTATTGCTACTGTAGGGCTTTTTATTTATTTTTATTTCAAAGTATTGCAAACTGTATTCTTTGTGCTAGCGCCACTTGCTGATGGCAATCTTATATTTAATCCCGCGCACTAAGAGTAACTCACGAGACCGGGAAGGGGGTCCAGCGGTGGAGGTTGGAGTTTGAAGGACAATGTTTTAGTTAAATCTATTATGTGTGTGATTTTCCTTTCAATATTCTCTTAGATTGCGTTGCGTTCACGCGGAGGCGACTTTGCGTGAGTTTAAACGGTCATTTCTGTAAAGGGTGTGATTTGTGATATTGGACGAAGATGATTTAGTTACTGTTTAGACTCATTCGACAGTATAAACATATTGTCGAATGAAAAAGGCGATTTAAAAAAAAAAATTATGTTTTGCAAGTATTTCAGTTTGTATTATTGTGATAGTTATTTTGGCGTTCAAGGTCGTTTTCAAGCTGCGGTTAATCCACATTGCGACGATTTATTTATACATATATATATATTTTTTATATATATTTATGTATATATATATATTTTTTTATTTACATTTATTTAGAAAAAAATAAATGGAATTCTACGAATTAAACACAAAAACAATTAATACTTATTAATATGATTTTATTTACTCCCACCCAATTCTAATTTGGGCGGGTGTTATTGTTAAATAATTGTTTATTGTAGATAAAATGAATCACAGAGTTTTTTTGAAACAATTATATTAACAATTTTTTCAAACGATTGGTATTCACTTTGTGGCGTCATTATTAATAAATGAATTAAAAAATATACTTTGTATTCACCACTTTATTAATATTGACATATATCCACATGTTTAGAAACCGATGGTTTTTTCACGAAGAATATATAGAATACTAAATACATATTCCTGTGTTCTATATATGCCTGATGAGGAAAGCATCGCTTTCGAAATTTATAGATATCTGTGTATATTAATAAAGTGATGAATACAAAGCATATTTTTAATTCATACATTGAATTCCTATTTCGTATTACGTTAGAACCGCAATTAGATTCGAGCAGTACAGTTCACACTGTGATACATTATTACCGCAGCTATTGCATTTGGGCGTGGTAATGCTGTACATTGTGTGGTAAGTCATGTGGCAAATGGCATTTGAAGGCTTACTAAACGTGAACGTATTATTTAACAGTGCAAAGCTATAGATACTCTCAGTATAGCATTGGTGAAAGATAGTCATTCAGAATTGAAACGTTACTTGAAATGACTTTAGCAATATTTAGAAATTCGAAATGAATATACACTTTATCTTTCCAGTCTCTTTCCTCTCCTTTAATCATCAGCTTCACTACATGCTCCAATATGGGACTCCATAGTGCCACTGGCACTATGCAATTGGGACGCTAATACAGTATTAGCGTTAAAAAAGGCTATTCAATAGCTACGCTATGTACGTAGAACGTTTTTAGATTCTCCACGTTCCGTACGTATTCGTGTTTAAAAAAAGAAGCAAAAACTAGGAAATCCTATAAAACGTTAATAAAAAATATTATCATATATTACAAGTATTGACTTCAAGGAAGGCAAAGTATGTGGGAAATCCCACAGTTGTCGACAAATATTGAATTTCATTTTGATTGTCGGGAAGGAAACATTATTTCTTTGTTACATTCATATGTGTCTGCTTGATGCTTCAGAGCACGTGTTTACCTTATAAACCTCCAGCCAATGAATCCTTTCGAATCTCTTACGTCATTTTAATCCCCCTACGAAAGGTCTCTGCTTCCCTTTGTTTCAACACAATGCAAAAGAGTAAAGCTCCATTTGCGACATTTTGAAACGTGATCCTATTAACGGCACCCAAGAAGTATTTATTTAAGTCATTCATCAATTATTCCTATGCGATTCGTTTCCCCTAGGATAAACTTACAACAATAGTTACATTTGAATAAACTGAGCATTGCTTTCATTTATGAAAATCGGAGCTGCTTACATTTTCATGAATTTGAACGAGTGTCTGTGGCCAGTCATACGTCAAACTTTAAGAGATATTCTACAGTGGCGTTCCGCGGCAGTTTTCCAAAGGTGTGTACTTTTTTTGAAGCGTTTACTTTGTAAAATCCAAACGAAATCATGCACTTCTTATGAAGGGGGTTGAAATTCCCACTCAACACCAGACGCATGTTTTAATTAACGCTTTTAGTTTTATTTTATTTTGTAGAGTTCAAGAACATATAACAAAATCCCACTATCCTTTAAAAACCACAACGACCATAATAAATTTATAATCAAATAAAACACTGGACACGTTACATAGGGAGATCTGAATTAGAAAACATATTAACAAATACAGATTAACACAGAAACCACTCAACTGCACTTAAAACATCTCGCCTTACAATTATTTTATTTTCATCAAGCACATCAATTTAATATAATGTAATTTCATATTTTGTAAATGAAATCGTCAGCACGGGAAATGCCAGTGAGTATATCATTATTTGTATTTTGTTTTGAAAAAAGAAGATAATAAAACATTATTATTATTATTTTATACTAAAATACTTAATTTTCCTCAATGAACAATATGACTACATCAGCAAAAGGGTTCTTAAATAGGAGATTTTGAACTATAAATTTTTTTTAGGTCTGATACTTTATAAAAAGGCTCACAAAAAAAGCCAGGTTGAACGAAAGGCCGAAGTGTGTTTTACTTGGAGTATTTAGTTAAATAATCTGTGATAATAAAAAAGAATATGAAATTTCTAGAAAATTCTGAAATCAGGTACTATAAGTAGGAAGGTAACTATTTTGTTAAAATGGTGTTATCGAAAACACCCAACTTTATGAGATGTTTTTAATTTTTCAAGTGATAATAATTTACCACTGAATTCCATTTTTATATAAATCTTTGATTGAAACTTGATTCCACTGATTTATAAAGATTTTTTACCAATTAATTCATAGGTTTTAGATCTAATGTTAGGGGATCAAGGCACGGTGCTAGAAAAGCTAATACTAGGACCAAACAAGTCGGCTTGTATGGAATTATTAATTTTAGCGTGATCATATGAATTTATTTGTATTTTATGACATTTTATGGTGGGTTTTAGTAATGTTGTAGAAAAAAAGAAAAGAAAACCTCCATTTTCGATTGTTAATATTTTTTTAATAAATTGAAAAGTTGACTCGGGTCAAGACAATATTGTATCATGTCAGTTAGAAACATCTGTCGCATTATATATTTATTTAGAAAATTTGCCTCGCCATGGGATACATCCATTAAAGATATTTACCGGCACGCACTAGTATTACCGTTTAAGATTATTCCTAGCCATGAGATAACAAACACTAATTTAAATACGATTTAATCCGATACTTAGACAAAATATAAAACTTAACTATAATCACAACGTTCACCAACATAATACAAACATCACAAACTACGTATATACAAAATACCGACTGAATTCATTGGAACACACTAGTAATAACAAGTTGCCTGGGGAATTAAGATATAATGTTCTGAAAACTTATTTTTCAAAATGTATTTGGAAAATCATTTATCATAGATACCAACTCTCTTCTGAAACTCCGTCCCTAACCTTTACAGAAATCTGAAGTAGGTATATTTCTGTCTTGTAAAACATTATTATGTATTTCTATTGTTCCGTATCTTTCGAGCCTGCACATTTATTTATGTTATTTTCCTATTCTTTATGTATATATATATATAAATTTATAAAAATATATTTTCATTTATATGTTTACCTTGAAAACTCTATAAAACTTAATATTATTTAGCAAAAATTAACAGTCGTTGAATTTTTAACTCTTGGCAATGTAATAAAAAAATAAATTAAAATATTCCCGCTTGACATTCAACTTCAAAGAGATTCGCCGTTTTTTACGTATCCCAAAATTTTTGAAAGCAGATGAACAAAAGTACCTTGGCAATTAAAAATATTTTTTTAATGCAAATATAGAAAAAGCTGTTAAAACGTTTACCGATAATTTCTTATTGTTTGTTATTGTTATTTACATTAATAATGTGTTTTACCCGTATTTAAATGACAATTTTAATTCTTTCATGTTTTCAAAGGCAGGAAATATAAAAATAAAATCAATTTAATGTATCCGGTATATAATAAAAAAAAAAACTAAAAATTACAGCAACGATTAGAAATTAATAAACAAATGAATGATCCTAATATAACATTAATTGATAAAGTAAGGGAAATTATTTATTCACCACTTCTCAGTATGTTCACATTATCGAAAAAATATAATAGATTTAAATAAATAAATTTAGAAAACATTATCATTTAAATACGGAGAAAAACATTATAAATGTTAAAATCTCACAGGATAGTGGATTTTAATTGTTTTCTAACTAAATCGGTTTTCCCGATAGTAAATCATTATTTTTAAAAACCCGTCCAAATTAGAATTCGGTGGAAGTAAATAAAATCATATAAATAAGTCGTCACATTGTGGATTACCCGCAGTCTAAAAATGGCCTTAAACGCCGAAATAGCTGTCACAATTTAAAAAAACTAAAAATACTTTTAGAACTTAATAATGACTTTATTTAATTTGATTTACATTAAATTAAAAAAAAAATTTATATGCAATTCTAAGAATTAAACACAAAAATAATTAATAGATTAAGAACAATTCGTTTTAATCATTCTAAAACTGATTTTATTCGTCTCTGAACAATTTTAAATAGGGAACGTATAATTTCCAATATTCCTAATATACAAAAAATATTAAAGATTGAAATTAAAAGTCCCTTTTACCTAACTGCCATCTACTCGGCCGATGAAAAGATCCACTAAAAATGCATCATTCCAACTTTAACAAATCCCATGTCTGCAACGTGAAACTGTTTAATTTTCTCCCTTTAATATCCCAAACATTCAGAACGTTTACTTGTTTGTGCTATATGTGCGAGTATATGGCTCCATTCTCCACAGAAGTACAACCAGACACATAAATCAGCGAGGGTTTCCTCCAAACTACTACATCTGCTTTGTCTATCGTGGGTGATCTGTGTGAATGCTAGTTCTCAAACTACAACAAATACCATTCAATTGGAATAGGAACCGAGGGATATCTCGCACAATTTTTATAATTAATTTATTGGCGAAGGAACGAAAGTTTTTAACCAGTGCTTTGTTTTTTTTGTCACACTGTTGTGCAAACAATCATTTTTATTGTTTGTTCACATATTAAAATTTACAGTTCACCGATAATTGCCCCCCCCCCCCCCGACAGTTGGCCCGCGAATAGTTGATCTCCCGGACAGTTCATCCCCGGGACAGTTGATTCCTCGGAAATTTGATCCACTTAAGATGCCTGCAGATATAAGAACATCGACTTTTATTATACCTATGGCCGCTATCTCTTCTTACCCCTTCTGAGAAATTTAGTTATGTTATATGGAAGTAGGAACCTATAACGTATTTTCACTAAGCCGACTGCAGATATAAATATGTCATATTTTTAATTCGGCCGTAAGTATATCATCACTGCGCATGCCTTCGGGGACTCGGTATAATTTTAAGTAAAAATATTTTTATAGCGGATTTCCACTCAAGACGCCTGCATATATAAGTACATCAATTTTGTTTATACGGCCGTATATCCTCTGCATACTTACGTTACAAATGAGGAAGTATAGCAGAAATAATCCTTTAGGGGATCAACTGTCAGAGGAATCAACTATTAGGGGATCAACTGTCCGGGGAATCAACTTTCCGGGGAATCAACTTTCCGGGGGATCAACTGGGTCACGAAACTATTCTAATATCGAAAGAAATATATTGTCACAAAAATGTTTCAAACAAATCTGTATGCACGGCAGCTCGAAAGGATGTGAAATCCTTATAATATGGGGCGACCGTGTGTTAATATTGGATCTCATGTAAGAAGCTAAGAACAACAAAGATGGAAAAAATGTTAGCGATTCTCGGCTAGGATAAACATTTTTACAATATTTAAAAAAATAAACAAGTAAACGAACAACTGAATACATTCTGGAAAACTGTAAAATATAAGTGGGGCCTGATACAAATAATTTATTTGAGCAAAAGACGATAAGAATTACAATGAATTGCCACACAGACCAGAGTCAATTCGAGTGCTGTCACTGTTAACAGTACAATGCTGTCAGTTATCTTGGATAGTGGTTTGCGGTTAAACGCAAGCTGTTAAATCTTATATATTATGTATTTCCATTGCTTGTGTTTTCTTTGCTGTCGATTGAAAAGTCAAAGAATAACAGGATATATATGTTGTTTGAGTATAATATATACATTTAATCAGGAATATTACAATCTTATGAGAAATGAAAATCAATTTACAACACCTAATTTTAAAACAACTCAAATGCAAAACCATCATATTTATCAAGCCATAATAAATTATCATAACCTTACCATTGAAATGCGCTGTATTAATGACCAATCAATACAAATAAATAAAATTAAACTGTTTAAAAAATACTTTCTTAGGTAAATATTTCATTCATACATTTTATAAATATTATGTACCTACCAAATTAAGAATTGTTTCTCCCTTATCAGACACAAGAATTTTTCTTTTCTGATAAGGGATACTCGTATACGGCCAAGAATACCCTTTAATCAATTTTATTGTTAAATACTTAATGATAGCTTGGACATTAAACAAAACATCTGTATGTGTTGTTAAGCAGCGAGACAATCAAGGAATAAGGAACTGCAGTGAAAAATATAATGGCTTTAAAAATATATATTCATATTGATCAGCAAATGCCGATTCTGAATATATAACTTTTATTGTTTATTTATTTATACGAAGAATTTATAAATCGTTATATAAAAGTGAATTAAAAATGGTACCATCAAAACATCATGTTCTGTTGGTACCACTGCTTCTGACGTCACACATGCCGTTTTTGAGCCCAACTCTAACCAGATAAGATGTTTTCCGCTGTTTATCATGTTTTTAGCTTATAATTTCGCTGTTTTCAGTTTAATTTCGCTCATAAAATCATTATGTTTATTTATTGCGACTAGTTGAGAGTTTTTGCTTGAAAATTCGTACCAATTTTCACGAATTTGTATACGTAATAATATTCTATACCCCTTCCAACAACAATGTCAATGGCACTCTGGTGATTATTTCTTCAGTTATTCTGGAAGCGGGGGATTTAATGATAACCCATTATTTCTTACAATGCATGATATATTTATTTTTATTTCAAGCCATTGAAGTTACACCAATATTTCAAACCTATTCAATTTATCCAACACATTCAAGTTAATATCTGTCTACTGCTGTCACGGATTGTTAAGTCCGCAGATTCGCAATGCGCATGCGTCTGTTTTCCGCGCATGCGCAGAAAAATGAAAGAGGCTATTAACGAAAGCGATTCTGATTTTCAGATAGTTATTTAAAAAGTTAGCTATGGACTTTCTTTGAACGCTGATAAATTGTTAATAGTTGCGGATATGAATGTATTTTTACACTTAGGTACAATTCAGCTAAAATAGTAAAGAGACTCTGATATTCTACAATGTTTCCTTCAATGAAAAGCAGTTCTTCTCCTTCCCTTCCCCAATATCTTCAGCATCACAACATTCCCCAATTGGGGATGCCATAGTCTCACTGGCTCCAGACGGTTGGGAGCAGTTGGGACTCTTGTGTGGTATTCATATAAAAAAAAGTTAAATTTGAGTATAAAGTTCTCGAAGTTTTGTATGAAATTCATACAATATCGATTACTGCATATTGAACCGCTAATCCGACTGGCTTGTGTGACATCACACTCAACAAGCCATAGATTTCCTGCGTTTTGGTGGGCTTTAAAAAATTGAAACTGTAACAATTATTTTAACCATGAAAACGAACTTTAAAAAAAAAATTTAAAAACAGAAAATTACGTTAGGATGTCAACATTAATAAAAAAATATTAAAAAATGGACTGAACTTCCTTATTCGGCCAGCTTCTTTATAGATAATTCTTCAAAAATTTATATTGCACTATTTCGTGAAAATCACCTCAACTCTACCATTTTAAGCTTAACGTAATTATTTTGAAAAAAATGCAGTAAATAAAATATTTTAAAATAGTAGAAAACGATTATTTATTTTTTCCAATATTATACAAATGTTCAATAAGATGAAAGATTTACATAAAATATCAATATAATATAGGCATTTTTGGATACCCGGTAGGTATCTAACTAAGTTGTAAAATATTAAAATTTAGCGATTAGGGAAAATAGTTCTGCGTATGTAAGAATTTAGTTCGAGAAAAATCGTGGTTGATTCATCTTCATCTTAAATGAGAATTCTTCACCTGATATCTCGCATAACAAGTGGTTCCTCGTTTGTCTTCGCTAATGCTTATAGTGATGCTGACGTCAATCCGAGATGAATTGCCAGTCACATTATGCTAACAAATAGTGGAGGAGGTAGCAGAGCGAAGAGAGCAACTCTATAAATAGTAACGAACGATGATTTCAGTACGAAAACTTATTGTTTTATGTTTAAAGGTAATCTTATGTCTTATGTCATGCCGTTAAAAGTTGGGTTAGGGTTAGGGTAGGGTTATGGTTAGTGTTAGGGGTAGGGGTAGTGGTAGGGGTAGGGGAAGGGATAGGGGTAGTGGGTAGGGGTAGGGGTAGGGGTAGGGCAGGGTGGGCAGGGTAGGGGCAGGGCAGGGGTAGGGGCAGGGGGTGCAGGGCTGTGGGCCAGGTTGTGTGTAGTAGGGGTACGGGTAGGGGTAGGGGAAGGGGTAGGGGTAGGGGTAGGGGTAAATATCTCACATTCAAAACATTTAGTAAGAGTTTTGGGAAACAACGACTAATATCTCAATCCCAACTAAAATCCATCTTATAAAGACCTAGACATTCGTGAAGATATTAAAACGTGTCCAACGGATTTCCCGTTTTGTGTAATCAACAGTTTGCAAGAAACAAAAACATTACGACCTTAGAGACGCCTTCTAAGGACTAAATATTATTTTTCTTACTACGTTCCTAACGCAGGTAAATTAAACCATCTCATTTTTTATAATGCTTAAGGACGTTGGGGATTCTACTCTGTTTCAAGTTTTACATTTTGGCCCAGAGAATGTAATAATGCAAACGAAGAATTTTTAACCAGAAAACTGATTATCACTCTTCCCTGTTGCCATTTCGCGTCGATTAAAAAAAAAACTCGGAAAGAGACATTCGATTGTATAACAAAATTTATGTGAATACATAAAAAAAAAAATTATGAACGTAATAAATGGAACACCTGCGTGCAACTATGTATTTTAAATGGGAATATATTTTTTACAATCTTACACAGATATTCGATAAGAAATATGTAAATGAAAAATTGAAAAAATTCGTAAAAAATGGAAAATATTCGTAGAGAATTCCTATATTTATTTTTTTTCAGAACTCTACACTGAGACTGACTTTCAGAGCTCTGATGGAAATAATTTCCCTCAAAGTCTATATCATCTGGGGATGCTATGCGGAGGGTCTTTTAAAGGATAGGAAGGAGTGAACTCGGGTCTTGAAAAGAAGCATGTTGTAAGAGGGACGAAATGCAGAGGTCGGGAGAACCTTCCACAGCCGAGCTGTTGAACATAAGAACGAGTCGTAGAAGCGATCCGTTCTCATATAACAAATGTCAACCTCGTGCAAATCTTTGGCGCGCGTTTGCGTGTTTCCTGACTATGTGCCGGTGCTGAAGGGATCAATGACGCTAGTTCCTCAGAGCATCTTAAATTAAAATACCGGTAGAGCATTCCCACTTGACGTCTGTGCACCAAAGATTCCAATCCGTTTGTT
>JAHDVE020006005.1:0-74616 GCA_022606495.2 Halesus radiatus | reverse complement strand
TTTGAACGAACTGATTGTTCAAATTAAATGGTCTAATAAATAGCGCCAAAATCCACAACGTATTGCGAGCGAATGTATTTATGTTACATTGTTTGAGATTGATACTAATCCGGGCAGTAATCTAGATTAAATAATAAAATCTACCATAATGGTTTTGAAGTGCCTCGTCGTATTGAATCGTCAACAACTTACTTTGAGTGACAGAATATAGTCGGGATTCCCTATTCCAAAACCGCGAACTGGTGAGGTAGAGCATACTGATGGCCTTACCTATGTAGAATCTCTAACGAGGCGAGAGTTTAAATAGTAACATGGAGTCACCGAACAACTGTAACGTACCACTCGCTCGCCGTCTTCCGTAACACCTGTATTAGGATAGTTGCTTTTTCTCGCAGTGCCCGATGGCTCTACCGTATTCTGACAATAGCCCAGTTGGACCTTCAACACTCGCGGATCCGTAGAAATTCGGCCAAAACTCCAACCAGTGAGTCACAACAACTGGTGGCTGAGTAACGGCTACGGTGACCTCAACTGAACGGAGTCAATCAATATGGTCTCATTGTGTAATACTCTTTCGAACCGATTGTAGTTTTGCTATCAATACGTCTATTTTTCAATTGGAAGCATTAGCGACTTAAAAATCTATGCCGCTTGATATATTCCGATTAAACAATTTCAAAAATTTGTCATTATCATACTACTGCCCGGTTTTGACAAATCAATGTCCCGAGTTTGTCTTTAACACGGTATGCAAATGCACACATCGCGTGCATACAAATTCAAAACGCGGAAGTAAAATTCTAACTAATTTTAGCTAAGGTATAAGAACAAAATACTATTACTTTATCGCTATTTTCTCCCAGCTTTCTAAATTATTTAAATGACGAATTTGATCATACGAGCCATTGCACAATGATTTCAAATGTATCTTGGCAAAAATAAGTGTATATTTGTACAGGTGATCTCGGAATAAAGCTGTGGCCGGGGAATTAGGATGAATTCCTAAGTTTCGGTCTGGACAGTACAAGACGCAATAATTAACGGAAAGGAAGCGACTCGCGACCGGATGCGACCGGTGAGAGAAGATAATACCTCGTCTTCCATCCGATGAAGCGAGACGGCTACTGCCTAGACGCCTTGGCCAGGTGCCCAGGTGGGAGCGGGACGGCGGAGCAGCTCACGCAAATTAGACGCGATATTATTCAATAGACGGCCGCTGAAACGACCATTGTGTGTCTGACTCGGGCTCCTGCGCGTAAAAACTTTTATGAATGAACCGGCCGGTAAACATTGCGGACGCGTTTGGCATCACCTGAAGACACGGCTAATTATGTGTCAGTGGTTTACATTTTGGCGGGAAGGATCCCACAGGTCATGCAGAAACCTGGAATTCCAACGCCAATACATAATATTGAGGGCACTTACATAGTCTGCTTTGAATCGGTCAGCCTCCGATAGGGCGTTCTTGGCTTGGACGACAATTTGGTTCAGGAGTTCCTTATCGCTCACGTTTGGTATTTCGGCGTCCTGGAAATCAAGAAAATACAAATCAGTGACAGTCAAGACGAAGCGACAAATTAAAGAAGTAATGACAATAATGTTAAACGAGATTTGTCGTTACGAACTCGTGGGTAACATAGGGGCAATGCACAATTCATCAACCCAGATGATTATCTTGAAAATTTATTGGCAATTGTTTGAAAAGATTTAACAATAATATTCTGTTGATATTGACCGTTACACGGCATTTTTTAGCATCTCAGCTCAGCTGTTGTTGGCGAGTTTATTGTTGTGTGATTTCAAGTATTCTGCAACTTGTTGGGACAAGCCGCGGTCGTGTTTTTACTCTCCGTGGAAGCTGTGAGGTCGCTTCGAGACAGATCACAGCTGAGATAAAAACTACCACTTTGAACATCTAATGAACATTCAGAAAACGAATGTCTCACTCAAAATTTCACCGGACAAAGCATGAATTTTTCAAAAGATTTCGTTGTAAGTAGTTATAATTATGTGAATAAAGGAAATAACGCTTTAAATTACTGTCTTTTTCCGTTTTACATGAGATTTCGCATAATGATTCCAATGTAAAGTGATATTAATAATGATATTTAAGAAATGTTATCAGGTGAGGTTACGTTATGGAAGGCTTGATCATTCAGATCTAATCAATACACATTGCTAAAGCTAATTCAAGTAACGAATTATGGACTTTCATGGGGGTAATATTGAGAGCATCTTCTAAGCTGGGAAAGGGCAGTGTGATAATCTATTTTTTGGACCACGTCGCATTTTCATCTTTCAAGCTCTGGGTTCAGATCTAATTAACTTATCGATCTGAAGGTTATGAAGGGAATAATCAATAAACTGCGCTGTGTCCATACCTGTGGCATCAGATCTTCCGCCCCTATTCCGCAAGGATTGATCCACAAGGCGGCTCCGTTCTGAACCTCCATGTTGCCGGATTTCGGGAGATTGAGGGCGGGGTGACGAGTGGGGGCCGCCCTTGCGCAGGCGGATTGCATCAACCCCAGGAGACACCCCCACAAGATGACCTCACTTAGCTCTGCAAAACAATAACACATAATTGTTAAAAATAAGGATGAAATTTGGTGATGAAAATATTAAATCAGTTTTCAGAGACATCTCAAACACAATTTTGAAATAAATTCGTTATAGTTCACCTAACCTAAACAATTTATTCAATATTATTGGGTGGCATCTTTGGCAGGGAAAGAGGAGCAGGGATTAGGTTTTTTTATGGTTTTACGATCTAAATATGTCTGCCAGCTTTGGATGGATGAAAACTGCCGAGAATCAGCAAAACTGGAGGTATTTGATGCAGGCCTATGTCTAATATTGGTCGTCAAAAGGCTTTGAAGAAGGGGAAGATGTTGTGGAAAACGGTTTTGAGGCATTTCAGATAAGGTTTTTCGAACTTAATCTAGCCGTCGAAAGACGAAAACAGCCCATGAAATGTACCTTCAATAAAAATAAATACATCACAAGTTAGTGTAAAAACCAATGAGACTAACTACTTCAAGGTCTATGATCTGTCTGTTTTAGAACAGGATTAAAAAAATCGTTAATCTAAACGCGAAGGCGGTATGGAAAAGGGTCCGAAAAAAGTATTTTTATGGTTCCAAACAAATAATGTACCAATTAAGACATCACCTTGTTAAGCGGTCGGAAATATACCATTGTAATTAGCGCCACCGCACTGTAAACTGTGAGGGGTTCTATGTTAAGTGAGACGCTGCAGGGCTGTCACAAATGAAGTTAATAATAATAAAAAAAAACAGAAATTAAAAAATTATTCTAATTTTTTGAAAAATTAGTCTTTCTCCAGGAACTTTCGAATGCAAAATAATGATAACAAACAATTTTAAAAAGTAGACCATTTTTTTAATTAGTAAAATATTTTGTTCATTAACATGAGTAAGCGACCATCTACAGAATAAGAGATTGTCGAAAAACAATTTTTATTGATAATATTTTTTCATGTTTTTGCAGCCCTGTGGGAAGCTGCAGATCTGGTCCCCTCTCGCCCCAGAGGGTTTAATCGTCTTATTAAACCATGTAAAACAAATCGACAGGCGGTGGGCGCCTTACGTACTAAATTTTCCCTACAAGAGTAGAGGAACCGAAAGGCCGTATGTCTTTTATTACTCTTTTTTATAAAAGCCAAACAACCAAATTTAGCGAGGCCGGACTAGAAAACAAAGGATTGCCCAACTTGATGATGTAAATTTTTTTGTGTTTCGTTATTTGCTGTAAATCGATTGAATAGAAAATGCTTCAACAGCCAATAAACATATTATGTGTTTATAAAAAAATGATCGAAAAATATTGAGATCAAATATCAGATTTTAATGTGTTGCTTTAGAACATGATAAGTTTGCCTAATCAATAAATAACTCATGGTGTCATTTACATCTCAAACAGTTCAAAATATGAATAATAATAAGAAAATCATTAATAATCCTTATCAATCTGGTCATTATCACACTAATAATTTAAGGCGAGTATTTATATAATCAATTATTATTATTGTGTGGAGAGGAGAAAATCAAACACGGGTTCGGTCCGGTCCGCTGCAGGTAAGGGGCCGACACTAAGGTGCCGCGGGTAACATACACTCGACGATAAAAAGAAGAATGGTGTTTAAAAACGTCAACCCTTAAAATTAAAGTTCACCTACACGGAAATACTAAAACACGTTTATGATTAGTAGGCAAAAATATAAATATACATAAATATTTTTTTAAGCCTTAGGTATGTCATAATATGTTACTTTTTTACATTATTATTTAGATTGCTGTTATGTGCATTCAAATACAGGTTTTTTGTAAGATTAACGTACTGTCTAGTCAATTTTTATAGTAAGTGTGTACCGAAAATTTGTTTGTATTCAATAATTGGGGAGCATGATTAATGTATATACTATCTTACACTTCATTTTTGTTTGACACATACGAGTATAGTGTTAGCATGTTAAAGTGTCAAATTAATTTTTAACATAACAAAAACGAATTTGACACAGTTCGGTTACAAGTCAGCACTAAATATCATCTCGTAATCATAAAAAAAGACAATGACCACATCTGTCGTAAGATGTATCTTGTATTGTTCTCCCTTTATCGTGAAAACATCAATAAGTTTAACGGTCATAAAATTATGTTTCTTTTATCTCCTTTAGCGTCTCGATCACAAACCTATACAAAAAATGCATGTGGGACCTCCTACGTGAAGCAAACAGGGCTGAGGATCTCTCGCCATTATTATAAGATCAATATAACTAAACTTTTACACAATAATCATAATTCTCAAATTAATGCAATTCAGTCAAAGAATTGATTTTTAATCGGTCAATTAGAATTCAAGATTTTCATTCCCAAATTTGTTTCTTTTTTTGCTGTAAAACGAATTGAATTAAATAGTGGTGCCTTTTTTTACATCCCTAACATCAACAGTATATCGCGTCAAACACTGGAACTCGCCAAACAAGGTTCCTTGGAGTCTAAAAAATATACCCGATTTATAAAACGATCAGAAGGCCGCTAAACTAATAAGCCCCTCTTGTCGTAAAACTTGAATAGTATAATAACGTTGACTCCTAGGGACAGGAATAGAGGTCCTGGACATTTTTTCATTATGAACCCGTGCGGTTACCTCACAAAATTTTGATTAAATTAGTAATTATTTTCTTAATGTTCTAAATTTGAATGCAAGACAAGTTAATTTTGAACAAAGTGACGTTTATTGGTTATGTTTTATGTTGAGGCAAATTAAAAAAAAAATGTACTTACAAATTACAATGTTGCATATATCATCAAGGATGTACAATTAATGGAGAATAGTGTACGTATTTCTACTTGCAGAAATAGAGATTAAAAATAAATTAACGATCGCTATCGCTCGTACCTATGCATAGCCATTTAAATTGGAAAAAAAGCCGACTGAAAACGATAAATAGATCGAGTTACTAGACAAAGCAGAACCTCTTAAAATGGAATTCGCATAGTCAGAATAAACCCCTACCGCACACAGCCTTCGGATGTGAAAAAAATCTAAGTGGATAAACATCAAGAGTAATGCACTTGATCTTAATACGAGAGCGGCTTCGCTTTGTCAATAATTAATCGTGTGAAATGATTTCACGTTTTTTCCACAAAACTTAAAATATTCTCGCGGTTAGCGGATGTATTATTGCATTATTTTATATATTCATAGAAGTTAGATATTTTTGATTACATAAATAATGAGACAATTCAATCTGTAATACCGCAGAATTACATGCGATAACTGCATCAGTTAGCCTGACAGAAGAATGCAACAACTTTAACAGAAGTT
Source organism: Halesus radiatus (assembly GCA_022606495.2). Lineage (NCBI taxonomy): Eukaryota > Metazoa > Arthropoda > Insecta > Trichoptera > Limnephilidae > Halesus > Halesus radiatus. The sequence continues at coordinate 68,766 of JAHDVE020006005.1, read as the reverse complement.
CGATCCGCATTTCGATGCGTTTCGACTACATTTCCCAAGACAAATGAAACGGCGACTCGTCTTTTTCACCATCCGCTTAAAAAACGACATGTCGATCTACGTTAGTGTTAGTGCAATACGTCATTCGCGGGATACCAATCTCACAAATGTATATCGTAATTAATTTAATGATCGTTTTTAATTGCCAATTCGTATTCCACTGCAGACGGGCTCAATTTTGAGAAAATTCCAACAAGTCATGCAACAGCATCGACTCGAATACTTCCCGGTCTGAACGTAGTATACCTTTACCTACCTACTTATTAGTTAGGGTTGTAGCTACACTTCAATATCGACGTATCTTCTCTGTGCAACCTGATGAATCGTTAACTGCAACCTCAAAAGATGATTTGTTTAGAGGTGGGAAAACATCATTAAAGTTGATGCATTTATAATGGCAGGATATTAAGTTGGTGCAATATTAAATATTATACTGTCAGGCCAGATGGAGCATGCACATAAAAAGGTTCGTCGGCAATAAAGAATTTTATTGCAGCCTCTTCGCATTACCGCCAGTAACTAGTGACTACTTTTTTCTCAATAAAATGCTTGTAAAATTGCCTAGTTATGCCTCTCTGAAAAAAGCGAAGAGGAATCGCGCGCAGACCGCCGGGCTAGCGGCCGCGGCGTGAGAATATGATCCGTCATTACACTTATAAATTCAAACCGGGAGAGCGGCATTTCCTCGACGGGTAGTTAGCAGTTGGTGCAAGTAGTGGATGGTGGCTAGTGGGATAGCCCACACGCGGTCTTCTAGCTTCGGCAAAAAGCTCGCATTGCTGCAAGCGCGGAATGTGGAGTATGCGTCGCTGAACGGGGCCGTCACCGCCACCGGCCGAGAACGCTCGGTGGCGGTCCCCCAGGGAAGCGAAAAAACCGCGGCTAGATGAGATGAATGTCAGGCCGTGAAAAAGCAACAAGAGAGCCAGATAATTATTGATAATACGGTTGTCATTGCACTCAGCTAATTAGATAAGTGCATGCTTTGAGAGCAGGCATTTAGCAGTTCCGCTTAAAAGTTATATCAATTAAACTGATAATTAACAAAGTTTTATCATAATTACAGACAGCGCTTCTCGGAGACGTTAAACTCTTTCACTAAATATAACATTTTTATTAAACCTAACTTAACCGAGATACGATTGCATATTTTCTATTAATTCATATTATGAAAGACGTAAAACATAAGACTATCCTGGGTGAAAGGTGAAGTTTCAGTGTGGCTGAAAATTCGTCGGTTACGGATCTAACCGCGCGTTGATGTCTCCGCGGTTACCTCATAATATTGCAGTCTACTGAGTCACAAATGATTACATAGGTAACGTTTGCCGGAATGAAATCATGAAGGAAAACAGTTCCGACATAATATTTACTAATGTTATCGTGAAGCATCATATCATAATTTATGTGCGTGAGCAATTCGTTTGATCTAATAAAATGTACCTCGTTAGGTATGCGAAGTAAATTAATTTTAAAAATATTTTGACAGGTAAGAAGACATGTTTTTACTCTCTCTCCATTTATACATTTTATAATTCCCGGTTCAAGTTTTAAAATTTCCTCTCAATATTGTAAAATGAACATCAAATAACTACCCGAGTTAAAAACAAGATTAAAATATTTTATGTAAATTGCCAAATTGACATATTTTGCCTGCACCAGTTAAATTGCACGACTACATAGCGGAAAAAAATTACGTGACAAGCTCAAATCAAATCGTTCCAACAAATATATTTGGATCATAACACTTACTTGGACGATAGAATTTTAAACTTTTATGACTGGATCTTTTCGTGATGGTGGTGGAACTCTTGGCCGAACTTGACTTAAAACTACTACAACTCGTGGGAAACTGTCCAACTTCAGTCGTGCTCCCTGTCCCTTGCGATTGTATACAGCTTTCGACTGAGGACGAGGTATTCGAAGGAAAACAGCTTGTGGAGTCGAAGATCGTGCTGGCGGTTGAGTATACTTGGTTATCACAGGTGGGTGCATTCTTTCTCCTGCCCTCTAGGGCTCTCGCAGGGATGGATTCAACGAAGGCTGTGAGGCGGAGCGTAACTTGACCCAGATCTCTCTTGGTCTCGCTGCGGGCTTTGGCCGTAGTTAGGGCGGTTCTCTGCTCCCGGCACAGCATCCCAGGTAGGTGGGCGAAATCGCACCCCCTGCAGCCTACACTCAAGGGCGGGTCGCCTTCGTACGTCGAACACCCCATTACGAAACTTTTATTTTACAAATTTAACAATTACGACTTTTAAAAGTACCGATAATACACTTATCGCACTTGATTATAAAATATACATGAATAATCACAGAAATGTTTTTTGTTTAAGTACAATTATCTAGTAAATACACTGGATTCAGACTTTATAATGTTATTAGTTTTAGCACAGATTGTTATTTTTTTTAACTGTCACTGTTATACGATACGATACTAAACGTCAAAAAATATTCAGAGTGGTTATTTTATGATGCGTTTGGTTCGTGCGTGCTTGCTATGCGCTCGCGTCCTACTGTGACGGTGTCGGACGTCAACTGAACGCCGGTCGGGCCGGGCGCGCGGGATAATCTCGGCGCCCCCCTCCTCGAGCCCACGTGGGCCGGCGGTGACGAATCTCCCGGAGGGATTTCCCCCGACAGCCAATCGCCGGCCGGTGGGAGGGGCGCCGGCTCCATTCATGCCACCGGGAGCTTTTTGCCACTTGCCCGCCCGCCATCTTACAACATGGCGGGGTCCACCGGAGCCTCCGAAGAGGTCTCCGTGATGAACTGCACTGACATATTGATTCGCATCGATCAACAGTTCAGATCGATTCACAAAATCGTAACATTTTCCTGAAGGACTGAATTTATTGTGCCATCCGAATATCAAAAAAGCCTACGTACCTACCTAGAATCATTTTCCGAACATCAGCATTTTCCGAAGGCTGAAGATTTTTTTTCACAACTCTTTGCTTTTTATCAAATGCCAAAATTTTTTTTTTTTTTTGTAAAAATGATCGCCTTCAATTATTCAATTAACATAAAGTCAAGTTTCAAGTTTCTAACGACAGTAGATTCCATTCGATTTTTTTTTCGATGGTAAAATGATTCAGTTTGAAAAACTATATATTTTTCAAAACAGAATCTATCCGTATACAAGATTGGCGAAAGGATTCTAAAATTCATGCAAGCAGTAACTACTTATATCTAAAAAAAAAAATCGATGACGGAAAAATGAAATCTGTGTTTATTATCAAATGATGGAAGAAACCATCAGCGTTTTTCGAGGTGGCCAAAGGATTCGTTTGCACCTTGTGCTGTGCAACTAAAAATAATTTAAGCATCTTATTAATCTACTCTTCTCTGATCTTTTTGAAATTTCCGGCAATGCCCTGCAAATGAGCGAATAGGTATAAATATAGTAAATACCATAGATTTAATCAGTTAGGGTTATATACCGAATACTTTATTTGGTCGAACAATGAATCTTATAAATATTGCTGTCCCAAAAGCAATGATATCGTAGTCCAACATATTTTAATAGTTCTTTCAGTTAATAAATTAATAGAAACTATAATTTACTTATTTTTTATATCATAAATTAATATGGGGTTCAATAAATTAAACTTGAACACAGAAATCAATATTTCTAGCCAAACAAACTTATCAAATCCACAGATTCATCTGTAACATCATCCGATACAAGCGGCAGGTAGCCGACAAATTGACGCTTTAAGCTATTTTCAATAGGTACTTAGCAAGTACCTTACATACGTAATTGACTCTCAAAACCTCTCATTATTGTGGCTTTCACCGCAATTTCCGCTATATGTCTAATCCCAAGCAATTTGAGTATAAAAATTATGTGTGTTTTATAATTATCACTTTGGTAGGTACCGAGTTATGTGGGCTTCAACCACCCAAACAAGTAGTTTGAAAAAAAATTATTTTTTTTCTCCCAAGTTTTAAATGAAGTAGGTAGGCGTGTAATCATCGTTCATAATTACGGATCATTTTATGCCCTAAAGAGGAGATTATTCGTGTAATGATAACATTACATAGGTACCTAAATATGTTAAAGATATAGCTAGGTACTAAGTAACTTGTATGCACCTATTTAGCTAAGTGTTTTATGGATGGCATGGTCATATTTTATAAACATGTTTTTTGCCACCGTGAAAAGGAGGGTGTGAATGTGGACTTTCAAGTGCGGGTACCTACGTCATAATAATCCTGAACTAATGAAGACCAATTCTCAGGCTTTATGCAAGTATTATACTTGAACGGTGATCATTATTCTGCGGATACTGGGCTTTTGATTTTACTCATATATTTTTGTCTTGAAGGCGGCTGAATTTTGGGTTGACAGGTCCTTTTTTCAATTTATTTTTGGTTTGCCTCTTCAACTATCCTTGCTATTGATTCCTTCGAGGTGGAGCCTGGACAGTCCATATTGTAGAACTGGTGTTATTGTAAAACACACAAAAAGGTGGTATCCAAAATTACCGGTAGCTTTCTGCCCAGTTTATAGCTGTTCTTGTAGTGAGGCTTATCTTTCTCTTTTACATTTCATTCGCCTTAAATCTCTAAATTCTTCTTCGAATATTTGAAAAATAACACAATGCTCTCCACACCTACGTCATTTAAAATCAACCTTCTTGAAGGTTTTCCTCTGGTATTATTGTGTCACTTTACTTTTCTTGGGGATATTGTGGAGAAGATCGTTGGTCTTAATGGTAGTTCCAATACGTCGAAAGGAGAAAACGTAAAGCCATAGCAGAATGTTCCAGAGAAATGATGTGAAGCAATGTCGTGAAAATCACTCGCATTTAATAGAGTGTATTTGGAGGTACAGTCTGACATTTAAAAAAACTGAACCCTGCCAACGTTTAAAGGATTTTAAATGGCAAAACCAAGATGGCTCATAGGAAAATTAAAGTAAGTTTAAGAACGAACGATGGTTCTAATGTATATTTTTTACTTTAACGGTCTTCAGAACTAGTGATAAGTACTTACCGAATACGGATGTTTCTACATCAAAGTCTAAGACAATTATATTTTAAAACTTTTTTTTATTTTCTAACGCTTTGCAAGAAAGTTGAATTTATGGAAAAGCGATTGTTTTGTAATTTTATTGTATCAAAATACCAATTTATTAGACATTTTATCAAAATAAAACAATATCTATTTCACAGATCAAATGCGTAAATTAAAAAAAGTTAATATTTAGATTGTTTATTTAAAACAAACAGTGAAATTCGAATATGAATTTTTTTGAGAATGTAGTTTAAAATTTCAAATTGAGCAGGTTGGTGGTGCTATAGTAATGAAAAGGTTTTGTTTCATTATTTATTTTATATTTATTATATTTTATTAAATATCTGCATTTTTTTGCCAAGCTACATATTAGTAGGTAAGAATTATTTATATACATACTAGGTACCTATACGAAAGCAATAAATTCATCAGCCTTATATAATAATGATAATAATAAATGTTTATTCCGGTATGTGGGGAGGTTAGTGCAGTCCCACACATTCCATATAAAATATACATGCAACAGTTATAAAAAATATACAAAATATGTACAAGAGTTAAAAAAAAAAAAAAATTATAAATAAAAAAAAATAAATAAAAAAAAAATAATAAATAAAGTAAAATAATTATAAGACAGTAGTATAAGGTGATACATCATACATAAAACAAAAATTAAAATAATAAAAATATATAAATATAAATAAATTAAAAAAAAAGAATTTAACTAAATAAGATTAAAATAAATCCTTTAAGGTGCTGCGGTATTTATATTGTGAGGGGCCAATATATTTGTCCAGTATGCGTCGATGCTGGAGGCTGGACTGAGGCGGGCTTCCATGATGAGGATATTCCTGGAGCTGTTTACTAGATAAACATTATATTAAATATAGGTACTATATAAACATTATATTAAATATAGGTACTAGATAAACATTATATTAAATATAGGTACTAGATAAACATTATATTAAATACCTACATTAAGTATTAGGGAAGTCCTTACCAGGAAAACTTCCATGAAACGCGGAAAACGTACCTTCCTAACTAAATAAGAATCATACCTTTTACCGTGAAACAGGAACATTGTGTGCCTTACCATTGACGTAGGTTTAAACCAAGTTCAAATACATCGTAAAGTCATTTCCAGTTTACGTACTTCAAAATGATACTTATCATAATATATTATTTTTGTTGCATTTTTGTTGACCAACGTATGACATATTCTCGATTTATAAGCCCAAAACACCTGGTTTTGCCACTGATAGTAGTCACGATCAGTCTTCTTATCTTAAATGATGAATTTGTAATATGATATGTCGGGACGTGGTTAAAAGGCGGCCGATTTTTATTGATGATTTACATTATTAATATTACAGTTTTAATTGTGACAGTATCAGATGAGTTTTATATTGTGATAACGATATTTAAAAATACATGATGTAATTACGCGAACACTTCATTAAGAATAAAAATAAAGGTATTGTTTTGATAGTTCCTGAAGGTTTTGTAGATAGTTGAGAACAGGGGAAAAATGGAGTGAATTGACATTATTATTTATAACATTCAAATAAGTAGAATAGTATACGTGGAATGATTGGTCTCGCGTAATAAAAAGATATGTCAGTGTAGAATCCCGCAAAACTATGTATAATGCCAACGTTGTTAATGATATTAATTACTGTAGCACTATTTTGTTCTTGTCAAAAGAGGAGGGTTTTAAAAAACTCACAGTTTCGCGAAACAAAGTGATGAGAATAATTTGAAGACGAAATAAATGTACTAAAGTTTAAAAAATGTTAAGGGATCTAAATGAATTGTTTTTTTTTTATGTACACTAAAATGTAATAGTTTTTTTTAATGTTTAACGGCCAACAGAGTTTAGACTTTATGCGACAATTTAATAAACATCCACGGAAATATATCCACTCTACAAGAAGAAAAAATTAAATACGAATTTCCTTTCGAAAGAAATCAAAATCCCAGAACTCATTAGGTACTATGTAGAGCAGTGAAGATCTTCCTAGAAATATAAATATTACCTTACTAGTTTTTATAGTTTAAATAACTTTGGTGTTATGTTATTTATTTTTATATAGTTTAACTGAATTGTAAAACCAATCATCTCAACACACTTTCCTAGTGAGATGAATGGTTTATGTTTCTGATTTTTTTTTTTTAAATGTTTGTTTATATGTAAATAAATACCGACCAATATAGAAAAAGAGTAAAATGCATTCAAATTTAAAAAAAAGTGACGAAATAAGTGAAATGTATTCCTTTTTTTATGTAATCTGCAATTTTTTAATTAGAATATTTTCTTTGTGTTAAATACATAACGATTACATTAGAACATATGTAACCATTTAGCATAATGTACTTTTTTAGTTATATATCATATATCATCATGTAATATAGACATAGAATACAGTTGTTACTTGATGGCAAGTTCTCCAACTTCCACTTTCCCATTTCCATCCCCTCCTCACTCCATTCAACATGACAATATACCCCATTTAGGGATGCCATACTCTCTCACTGGATCCAAAGTGTCGGAAGCAGTTCGAACTATTGTGCGGCATTCAAATAAAAAAAATAGTGTTTTATTGATAATTTTGAAAGGATGATTGGCAATAACATTGATTTGAACGATGATAAATCGGCGCCTGCAAGTCAATGCAACCACCCTAAATTTACTTCATCGGGAACATAATCTTTTCATTCATAAATTCTTTAGATAAGAATAACTGAAGAATTATCATCGTTCCAGGACGTGACGTCGGTCAGAGTAAACTCTCGTATCTTTTCTGCATATTGTAAAATCCAACTGATTCACTTCCGATAAAATATCACACGATTCCAACCCACCTTACTTCGTAATATAAATAAGTCTGGGATGTCGTAAAACACTGTGTTGTTCTGTGACGATACGATGGAACTATCTAGTTAATCAGATAACGACGTGACGTACAAGAAGAAAATATTACGTACATCTTTCATAATTTAATCATAACCTGATATCCATTAACAACCTACTGCAAGGTTCCCACTCGGATAGTAGAACTGCAGGTGAAATTTATAACAAATTTGCGAAATGATGTTAAATAATTAAAATTTGATAGTCAAATACTATAATACAATCAACCTGACGGATTTGATACAGGAAAATTCTTGAACTTTGAGATCACACACCATGAAGTTTGTACTGGTTTTCCGTTTAGAATTGTTAGGTAAACACAACTGATTTTACCGCGCAACGTCGCATAGTTTGCATCCTGATCTATCGAGCTTTAAGTTTTTTCGATGGTATCTAATGCTAAACGTTTCTCGTTCAGTATACGCGAACCTCCCAAATACCTACAGTTTACGTTTCTTTCTAGTTTTTTAAAAGTCATATCATTCCGTAGACATAATTTATGTTTACGACGTGTCAATAAAATGTAGACATTCAATAAAGTGGAACTAAATTATCTCATCACTATGGAACCACCAATCTACTCAATTTGTCTTCGAGACTTGTTCTCCACATTCGAATTTTTTCACATTCAAATTTGATATCTCGCTTTAAAGAAACAATTCAAATACATAACTCGATTACATTAACTTTTTTTATTTACATTTGATCTGTGATTTATAGTTTTATTATGATTTAACATCTAATAAAAGGGTTTGTGATACACCTTTTTCAAAAAAAATGATATTTCATGTAATCATATTAAAAAATAAAAAGTTTTTAAATAAAATGTGATGTAGAATCGTCTCCTTTCGGAAAGTACCTATATGTTCTGACTACCGTTTGGTTAAAGTAAAAAATATTTATTTGAACCATTGTCCTTTTTCACAGTTACTTTGATTTTCCTATCAGCCGTTTTGGTGGTGTTGCTCAAAACCTTTTAAACAATCGCAACGGCTTCAATTTCTGTCAACTTTTTAATGCCAGCCTGAAATTGCGTTTCGGTATGATGTACCTACCTATACATTTAATTAATATTTTGCCAACCTGTCATTATATCCATCTCCTTTAGCGAATCTCTTAACCGTATAAATACATATCTATACGAATGCATGTTATGTGTCCCTGAGGTAATATTTGCATTGCTTTATTTTGTAGCATTCGCGGTTTTTACATATCTCTTCACATCTGCATACCATGTCTGGATAGGTATTATAAGTACAATGATGACTTAAGTATTCAAAGGACGCCAATCAACACTTCCATGAAGGGATAGACAACTTGACCTGTGAAGTAAATGACTTCGGTATAGTTCTCGCACCTTGGAACATTGGCAACGCCTCTAGTTCATCAAAGGCAAGCCTATTACGGCTTTCAGTACCAAGAACTGTGGCAATTTACTCTAAGTCTAACTGTAAGGGTAATTACTATCCCGGTGTGGTTGTTTAGTTACCGACTGAATTATTTAAAACAAATTATGCATTCCGTGACATAAATTAATTTTAAGATCGATATAAATGTTTTGTAATACGTGATTAATTAAAAAAAAAAAAGAAAATGTTTTTTTTTTTTCGGTTTTAAAGAAAAGTTTTTAAACAGATATAAAGAGGATTGATCTAAAACGACATTATATAAAGTAACTATACCCGCTTTGAGATCGAATTTCTGAATAATAATAATAAAAATTGGATTATTTCTATGTCGCCGTTTTCGTGGGAAAATCACCTCAAGGGCCCAAATAACCTCAAAGCAAAATTTTGTCCGTTGTCGCCATGGAATAAAGAATACACAGGGGAAATGTCTTCCACGCAGATTTAAATGGAAGCAAGTGGGCCTATAACTTCGTACCTTTTGGTCCTAGCCCCGAAAGAACCAATGAAAATACGTCAAATTCAACCCTTGGTCCTCTTAACTTTCTTGCATTGTTTCCCTTCACTTGATCGAAATGAAATGATGGTGAAATATTTAAGGCCCGAAAGGACAGACTTATGGATCACAAAATAGACTCACATCGCATTTCTTGTGTTCTTTATTCTATGATTGTTACCATATGATATTTTAGCAACTAAAATGTAAATGTTTACGTGGTATCCGATATCGACAAAAGTATTTTAAAAATATTTTTTTTTTTCGGTTTGACTTCTGAATTCCGAAGTATACAGAAATAAATACCCTGCCTTGTAGCTTACGGAGAACAGAGAGACAATTTTTTACGAACATAAAAATGAAATACCTACCCATGACGGTCTCGGTTGAGTGGTTAGGTTCCTTGAATACGAATCCGGATATCGGGGGTTCAAATCCCGGCGTGCGCAAATACATTTTTTGATTAGTTTGTGTTATTTCCCAATTTATTCATTTAAAAATAAAATGTTGTATATTTGCGGCACGTTCCAGACTGGCAGATACTTTCGTATCACCCTAGTGAAAGGTCATCCTTCCGTTGCTTAAAATGGCTTTAATCCTATTTGGTGACTAGACCTGAATATATGGTTCCCATCTTCCTCTTCCCCATCTCCTTCCCATCCTTAATACCTTCAGGTTTACAACATACGCCGGTTGGGGATGCCATAGTCTCACTGGTTCCAGTGACTGGGTGGTATAACATTACAAAATAAAAAAAATCGTTTTGATTCCGATAAAGTCTTGGGACTATCTAATCACTGGTTAAATAATATACATATAATAATAATATGAAGATAACTGTATTAAATTCAGTATGCATGATTCGTCGTCTTCAATTAAAATTGAGGCATGAAAACATGACGCTTCGTACTAAAATGTCATCAACAGCTTTCCCACGACAATCATTATCATGTGATAATACACAAAATGCAAAGCATATTGAAATAAGCGATAACACGTGAAAGAATTTTTTAATCTGCATTTCTTAAAAATCCTTTTTTTTTTAAATTAAAAGTAATTCAAATATATTAGTCTTATTATAATTGAGCTACATAAATAATAAAAAATAAATAAAATCAAATAATAAGCCACAAAAACTAAAACAAACACAAGTAATAATAATTATGTACGTATAATCTTATCTTAATATTGTGAGATTTCTGCGTCTCCGTAATAGTTTTATAATGTCTGTCTCAATCCCAGGAAAAATCATCATCTTTCCCCTTTGGTAACATCGTTTACCCACCCCTAATAACTACTTTACCATTAGCTTCTGTAACAGCTCGCACAATAAGAGAAAGGCGTTAGAAAAGTAATCTATTTTCATAACGAGATCGAGGCACGAAAGGTTTCTCGTTAACTGTAAATCAAGGCATTTACCTAATAAAGTGAAGCTGATACCTATACTTATAGTTATGATCGATATAACGATGACTTATGTTATTTTTAATCCGCTGCAATATAAAAATGTCGATTTCGTAAATATTCTCCGTGATGCAACTATAGGCTATGATATAACTCTAATTATAGGTTCTTATGTGTGTTAAGGATACAAATAATAAACTCTCTGATGGCGACGGACTTACCGACCGCAGTTTTCAGTATAATTTCTCGCACCTAACGCCCCGGGGTATTTGATTCCGTGGGCACCGCGTCGGCACGCCAATTTTGCCATTCGCTGTTCACAGATCTCACATTATCGGATGTTTCAATCTCACTCGGTCACAATACACAGGAAAAACAATTACCATTAGTAATGAAAGAACTATCACCGAATTAGCGATTATTCTCGGTAAAAAGGATGCAGGCTGCGACCAAAAAAATAATGCGATCCGTTTGTCTGAATAAAAATTTGCATGTAGCGTTTTTTGTCTAATTTATTCTTTTAAGTGAGTAGATACCGCACATTTGCGAACTTCGCATTCCTCATTTCGGGGAAGGTGATAGGGAAGAAGATGGCTTGTAAGTACCTGGATTTTTTGATCAGATCACTAAATAGTAAAAGTGGCTAACGATTGAGAATGGTTGTCTTTCACCAGGGCAATACTGAGAGTACCTACAACTCTATTATTTATCACTCTCAAGGTACCTATTATACACACAACTTATTTCAAAACTTTTTTAAGATACCATAATAACAACCATTATTCAATTAATCCACATGTTTAGGGGTGGGAGGGACATCGGAGAGCGATTATTTATTAATTCGAAATAATGAAAATATTATTACTTAGTACGATAAACATAACGTATTTAAAGCGAAAAATATTAGCATTTTTCAAAATCAATTCAGAAATATTGCCCTTTTGATCGTCCTAGATATGTTTTACAAAATATTAAAATAATTTAAAAAACTAGAGAAATTTTTTGTCATTTTATTGTAAAAATAATGTCAATCGTTTCGTTATCCACGAATTACCCTGATTGCATATGTAACTCAATTTCACCCATTCAAATAAAATAGACAGTTTTGAAATACAGCCCCACAACTGCTAAACCTACGTAAATTAAAAAAAAGGTCATACATGCTATTTTCTTATTAATTTATAATTATTTAAAAAATTATATATTTTGTATCGAATTAACAATTTTGTATTTCTATATGTGATGCTGTCTAAGTAGGTACACAGGTAGATATCAACTATTTTCTTACATTAAACAAACTTCATTAACACTTTCAAAGGCATATTATTTCTAGCAAAATTCAATAAAAATGGCCAAATTGAAATACTAAAAAGCAACATCAAATTTTTTGTACTAACATAGTAAGTGCCATTTGCAACATCCGGAATAAATTTATAGAACCTCATAGAAAAGATACAATCAACAACACAATAACATTACTGATTATTTGGTTAACCTTATTTTGCCTTGCCTTTCTTCACACCGCTCGAAACACTCCCCATAAAAGGTCCACTACGTTTCTCGGGTCAACAAATCCATGCAAGACTACTCTCTGAATACGTATCTATCTATTTTGACTGCCCATTCTGAAGCCACAGAACAACTTTACTGTGACACGAAAAGTTGTGGGAAGTCAGGCAAATATATGTTTTGGCAGGATTCAGAAGTGCGTCGCGAAAAATACATATTTGATGATAAACGGTACGCCATAAATAGACGAAGATCAAACGCGAGGTAGGATTATGAATGACCATGATTGGGTACGCTATATGAAATTAAATAATATGTACGTACATGCGTGACCCGCACACAAACACCGTTAAATATATTTTCTTTGTTATTATATTTAAGAACACATTTCTTCAATAAATGAAAATTCATTTTGCGTCATCATTTTTAATAAAATAATTTTTTTAATCAACACGTTTCAAAACCAGTGGTTTATTCATTAGCATACAATGCATAATGTATATTGATATACATATATAACTTAGTATACATTGTATCCTGACGAAGAAACAATTGGTTTTCAAATATGTAGATATTTATTTATTAAAATAGAGGCTTGAACAAAACAAAAAAACTTGTTGCATTCGTATTTAAATAAAAAATAAATTTTAATGTTTTTTTACGAAATATATCATATTCAGATATTATAGAATATAGGAAGTTGTTTATCAAGATTTGTTCATGAATACGAGTTAATGTAAGAGCAAAAAAAGGTTACATAACTAGTTAATTTTAACACAATCTTTCCATAATTCGAAATGGTGTTTGTTGATTAGGGAAAATATGAAAAATTAATGGTATAATTTTAAATAAAGGGTTAATTTATTATGCATATCTCTTTTTCTTGGATGACGCCGTATTAACCCGGAGTAGGATTTTTTAAAGATTTTTTTGGTCTTTTTTAAAACTGTTCTCCATTCCTACATTCGAAAAAAAAATTAAAAATAAATACCAACTCTTCTTTAGCAACCAACTTTATAAAAATATTAAATCAATAACAATGAAAATAAAAATAATAAGAGTAACATACGATGTGCAGTGTTTAGCGCGTCCAAAATCATACCTTCCCAAGGTATAACTTTATGAAATACCGTTTTCATCTCGAGTGATCCGTCAGGTAAGTATGTTTCTGTATCTGTTTGTACATAATAAGATAAACACTAGCAAGTACTTAATATTTGTACAGCACTCTTGAGGTGATTTTTCACAAAAAGGGCGTTACACAAATTTATTTATTTAAGTTTTTGATCCAGCAGGACTGGGTGGATAGTGCAAAAACGGTCTGCCATATTATACAACATATACACAATTTATTACCGTTAAATGAATAAAGAATGAGTATATTGGAAAGGTAAAATAAGAATGTAAAAATATATGATCGAAAATGAGAGAAATTAAAAAATAAATTGTAATTAAATAAAAATAAAAATTAAAAATAAAAGAAAGAAAATAATAAACACAAATTTTAAAGAAAAAAATAATTCAATGATCCAATTATTATGATTATTCATGGCTTTGTAATCCACGTGACCGGTACGAATGCAGTTCCGTTGAGATGTTCCGGCTACAGCCTGCAGGGTGGGGTTTACCCTGATGGTAGGTAACCTCCGATAGGAGAGGGCACCAGAAGAAGATTATTTCTTAGGTTTTGTGAAAAAAAATTCGGTTACCAACGACAGATTATTAACAATTTTAACTGTAAGAGATGTTTTCTCCAAATCAATCCCATGGAAAAAATGCGTTTTTAATGTGATTATCTTGTCATAATATAATATGCTTTTTTTAATGTGAATACCGCACAAGCGTCCCAGCTTCTCCCTGCTAACTGGATCCTGTGAGTCTATGGCATCCCCAATTGGGGTACTTTATGGGGCTGAACTGTATGGAAGGAGAAGGAGATTGAGTTGGGGTAGAGGAAGGTGGGAAAGTACCATGCTATTCAGATCTGGAACCTGCCGAAAGTAATAACTAACTAACTAACCAATACGCCGTTTCCCCGCAGGGGTGGGAAGAAAGGACGGACCGCCAAACAACTCGATCTCACTTCTTGCTTCATTCACATTCATAAATCGTCTCATACATTCTCTTCTATTATTTCGACTTCTGACATGGTCCGACGCAAGTATTTGATTCACTTTATCGTGGCATGTTTTCTTCAGGCGTCCCCGGCCTCTTCTTCTATTTACATTCGCGTCATATATTCTTCTTACCCTCCTTTCTTCTTTCATTCGTTCTACATTCCCAAACCATATAATATAAAAACAATATATTATTTAATATGATTTAAATGTGATATACTTAATACGATTCGATTGAATAAAATTTACTTGCGCACACAGAGATTCGAACCCGTGACCTGCGGATTCGTAGTCGAGGACCTTACCCCTCGATCACAGAGGCCGTCAAGGAGTTGATCAAACTTTATGTGTATTTGTGTGGATCCTCATACATTTATGCAGAATATGTTTATACTGGAGTATTCACCTGCTCATACTAGTGTTAATAAAAAACTATGTCACTGTCGTTAGGTTGTTTACTCGGAAAATTCAATAGTGTATGAATAATACAAAATAATGTACTTGCAGAGATTGCAATCGGTGGAAAAACAATAAAAGGCAATAATAGTACGTACGTATTTCGTTACAATGCCTCATTTGGTTGAATCAGATGTTTAAAAAATTTCCAGCAATGATCGCATTTTTCAATTTTGTTCCGCTATTGAATCGCACATTGCATCAATTGAATAACTTGTATAGGTAGTATATTGTATTTGCAGGTAAACGTAAAGCCCCCTTTACCGAGAACAGTCATCATTTATGTTTACGTGGTATCACACAATAGTAAAATAATATACAGATCTATTCCACCCGTTTCACATAAGTGGGAAATTTTGATGGAATAGATAAGAAAAAGTTGTGTGTTTTCAACGGGATATATATTTTCATACAAGGTTGACACCATCTGTCACTGAGAATGGGTTGTTTCTACGACTCGTTTACATGTTCAATAGCTCGACTATGGAATCATTTACCGGCCTGGGTCTCTTCAAGAATTAGATTCACTCACCTATTTCCTCAAAAAAAACCCTCTATACAGTATCTTGAAAGATAAGCTCAGAGTCCCTGAGGATAAAGATTTACTCCTATCTGGAACTAACATAGACGTTATGATATATCGTAGATATTACACCCTCCATAAAAAAATAGAGGGATGCAGCTAGCAGAGAGAAGGTTGCCCTGGCAATGGTCAACCTTAGACAAGAAAAGAAATAGAAGGCTAGAAGAAGAAGAATGTAGGTGTAAGCAATTAAGGGAAATGCGGGTTGTTGGAAACGATTAATCAGATAAAAAATGTTAGTAGGCCGTTGGCCCTATGCCATAATTTAATATTTCTTACACACTATAGAAACCAAAAGACCGGAGTAAATCCATACTACAGCTAGCACGTAACAAAACATCGATGTTTACGTGAGTCACGCAGCCGGGCGTCGATGACGTAACGCCGAATCCGCTTCCGGGAAACTCAGCGAAGGCTTCGCGGGAAACTGGCCGAACAGCGGAGGCTTCGCGGGAAGGCGAGCGCGAGGGCCGCGTTGATTTACGAGCTTTGGAAAGTTTCGTCTAGAGTCTAGACCGATGCGTCTGGGGGTGGGGTGGTCGCAGCGCGCCGACTCGAACTTGGTTTTTTCAGAAGTTCAAGGGCGGCGGAAGTAGGCTACCAAGGGCGGGTCAATGGCTTATTCACCCATATTGTTTTCGTAGAAATGCTCCACTGTATGTAATTATTACGTAATCGTCATTTTTTCGTAATATCGTGATTAGTATTAGCATATAGGTAGGCACATCTGAATAATTTTTAGTTATTTTTTTAATATCTAAGAAATGATTCGATGTGAGGGCCATTTCTCCCCGTTTGGGCAATTATCTTATTAAAATATGAACATTTAATCATCAGTGTCTCAATAACAATTATGATAAGACGCTATTTATATACCTACATACATAATGCATTTTTGTCCTTTTTTATCATAATCACTTTTACTTTGAAATTTTATTTGTAATGTCAATCGTGTTTATTAAAACATATTAATGAGTAATGTTTTTTTTATCTTTATCAGTATTTCGGCACAATAATACATGTGCAAAGTGGCCTGATTGATTAGGTACGAGTAATGTTATCATAGATTTCCGTTTGAAAAAGGTAGGCACCAGGCTCAAGATATTTCATTTTCCGGTGAGATGTAAGTACATCATTCATAACGCATAACTTAAGTATGAAGGAAGTAAAGAAAACAAATCATTTATTAGTGACACGTAATTGGAACATGTAATTGTGATTGCATCAATATTTTTCGCCTTTTCTGAAGGTGTGATTTCTATTTATTTGTTAAGGAAATCCGGTAAATCTATTATCGAAAGGAATAAAAATAAGTCACGATAATGAGTGTCATTATATATGCATGGTTCTTAATAAGGCTGCAACGTAAAAAACGTGGATTTATTTTTACATGAATACCGCACATAGTCCCAACTGCTCCCAACCGTCTGGAGCCAGTGAAACTATGGCATTCTAAAATGGGGAATGTTGTGAGGCTGAAGGTATTGGGGAGGGGGAGGAAAAGGGAAAGAGGAAGGTGGGGAATACCTGGCTATTCAGCTCTGGTCACCAAACACGGTTAAAGCCATTTCAATAAAGGTTTCAATTCTGAATGGTGGTCTTTCACCAGGGCGATAATGAGAGCATCTTCCACTCTGGAACGTGCGCAAATATACTATATATTATTTTTAATGAATTAATTGTGAAACAACACAAATTAATTAAATAAAATTTACTTGCGCACGCCGGGATTTGAACCAGCGACGTTCGGATTCGTAGTCGAGAGCCTTATCCCTTGACCATGGAGGCCGTTTGCGGATGCTTGTCAATAAAAAAAAATATATTACTTACAACTGATATTATTATTTAAAATGATCTGACAATCTGAATCACACGAATTCCTAGTAGTGAAACTATGAGAAACTGAATCAAGGATTTCAGTGTTCTCGATTAGTACTGAAATTGGAACGGATTCCGGAACACATAATTATGTTAAGAATTTTTTTTTTTTTTAATTCTTTTGGGGTGATTAGTTTTTAAGTGATTCCGTGCAAGAGTTCCAACTACCAGGGGCCAATGTAATTACAGCTTCCCAGTTTTGGTTAAAATTGATAAGTTGAAGAAATTGAAAGAGGAGAAAGAAGTATACGGAATTCGTATAGAATCTATCAAAATATGTGTGCTCTGTATTTAGATTACTGCTCTACGATATTATATTTGGCCATTGAACAAAACTTAATCAAGCTATAAATTATTCAAAACAAAGACAAATACACACAAATAAAACAAACAGTAAAAGAGCTT
This sequence comes from Halesus radiatus, assembly GCA_022606495.2. Taxonomy (NCBI): domain Eukaryota; kingdom Metazoa; phylum Arthropoda; class Insecta; order Trichoptera; family Limnephilidae; genus Halesus; species Halesus radiatus. The sequence goes on along the minus strand of JAHDVE020006005.1, from coordinate 50,540 downwards.
GATTGAATTTCAATAAAAAAAGATTAACGTTCTAATTTTTATGCATAAAATTCTAAATAACTAAATGCCAAAATATTTTATGGATGAGATTGTTTTTATAAAAAAAATGCACAATTATGAAAACGAAAATGTAAATATAATTATACTATCACATGTGAGAAAAACAGAGTCACATACCTGCTCAATGAACAGAGGATTGAAAATGTATTATAAGATCCCTGAAAGTTTGAAGATTGAATGTATTTAAAAAGTGTTATCATGCATACTGTAAAAATATGATAATACAAACAATGAAATGTAACCATGTAGATTTTGGTTAATGCACATAAAAAAATACAACTAACTCAATAATAAATAAATAAAAATATGAAAAAATGTTATACATAGGAGACAAAAGACGAAATATTTCATATTTCCTGTAGTTCATGGGAAAATAAAAATATTTCGTAACATTATTTACAAGAAAAAGTTTCATTTTTATAGTATTTGATTTATCATTACTGTAAACATTCATAAACGCTTTCCCAAATTGATGAAGATGATATTTTGGCAAATTAGTACAATAAAAACTTAAAGATATTAAGTCTCGTGTTATCGACAACATGAATCCGATTACGGCACTGCATTATCGGCATTGTCTCGAATTCTTTGAAAACTCATCATCGAAATTTGAACAAAACGAAAATGCCCATGGAATTCAGTTGACCTTTAGCTATAGATTTTTTGATGATTTTTTATAGATAGGTGATAGGTACTAGATCCTACATTTTTAGCTGATTTGAGTAATAATTTGTAGGCATGAAGATAAAAACAACCGTTTTACCTTCAAAAGCTGAGTGGCGCTAAGCAGATTTTCACCGGAACTGTGATGACACAAGTCCGTTGTCTGCAAGTAGGTTCTGCCCGTCGAGACGTGAAATACCATGGCACGTATAAACCATGATCGAATGATTTTTTCGCAGAAAACTGTCGCTCTTTCATCACGTACTTATTTGCTAGACAAATACTAATTGGGAAGATCCTAATCCGTAGGAAGGTTTTGTAAAGAATCTCGGATGATTCAGGATTGCGTGAAACGCGAAACGAATTCAATACAATGCTCGATACTGTTCTTCGAATTCAGGTGCGTGTGACGTCACGTGTTACGGGTAAGAGAGCATATGTTTATTGATTGTTAACTCTTACCACATACTGCCTTATATGGGCTTTAATGTGGATGAGACATGCGTGTGATAACTATTTCACGACAATGTCACATGGCGGAGCTCAGATCCTAGAATAATGGAATATACTCGTATTTAACACACTTTTAACAGGATAATGCGTTGAGAGCCAAAAAAGTGAAGTCAAAGTCGGACTGAACATAATAACCTTTATTACTGCCACCCAATATATTCACCTGAATGAATTATTGCGTTCATTCTATTGTTTTATTAACTTCAAACTACGCATAACAATTCAACACATAATCTATATAATCTTACTAAACGCACTTAAAATGCATATCCTAAAGAACAGAAGAAAAATAACTGACTTCATTTTTTATTTAAAATTATTTACTCCATATGTTGTGAACTCCTGGACCTAATCAACTTCAAAGTACCTTTATCGACCCACTCGGCAAAATATATTATTCTGCAACAATAATTCCGGGACTAACCGCCAAATACATCCAACCCTTTTTCGTCTACATGCATTTGGAAACAAATTTACCTTCAGTATAGACATTTTTAATGAATACTTATATAGCATATATTAGGAACTTGTATATTGTGTATCATGTACATTATTATTAATTGTCTTTTTTGTATTATCCACAACTAAAAAACGTTTTGCTTTCTTATTTTCTCTTTGTCCGTGTCACATGTTAGACTTATATACCTACTATGCATCACATTCTTTATCTGTTATCTTAAAACCTTTTTTTCTCGCTGTAATTAATTTATTTATTTATTTATTCACGCCTAGAAGGCTTTCACATGTTGATACATTTATCACATAGTTTTACAAGGGAGTGCAATAATTTACACATAAAATAATAAATAAAATGTAAAAGAAGTACGTAGGTACAATATAACAGTGTGTAGTTACAGCGTGATTATCGCAATGAATAATAGTTTAACCTGTGGTTAAATTATAACAGCAGATTGTACAAGAAGTAGTTTAGTGCATAATATAATAACACAAGTATAAAAGAAGTGAGAAGATAGATACTATGTAAGTAGCTAGTTTCAGCGCAATAGGTGGGTAATAAAGGCAGTAGATTTATAATTACTATGACGTTGTAAAACATGAACAGTTTATAATATACGTGTTTATAAAACAGCAAACCTTTTTCATGCCTGATTAGATGTTTTACAGAAACATAACATAATAAATATAACAATAAAAAGAAGCACATGAAAAAATACACTAAGTAGCAGTAGATTTATAATTACTGTGACGTTGTAAAACATGAACAGTTTATAATATAAATGTTTATAAAACAGCAAATCTTTATTATGCCCGATTGGGTATTTTACAGAAACATAACATAATAAAAATAACAATAAAAAACGATGCACTTGAAAAAAAAACTTAATAAATTTAATAATAACATTCAAATAAACTGATTTTTAGCTTGGACACAGTGTTGTTACAGTAAACATCAATTGAACTAAACTCATCACCAGGTCTGTGCAATCTTTGAATAGGAGAGTTCTCGAAATAATTATTTGAAGAGGCTGGATTGTTATACAGAGCCGTCTGTCTCGTATTACGGCTAGGTAATGTGGACAAAATCATTGAAAATGTATTAAAAAATTTGTAAACCCCATCATGACTTAAAAAATTATTAATGATATAAATTAGTTCCCGCATGTTTCTACAAGATAATCTTTATTTCACCTCTCCAGCGAAAACATGTAACCTAAATTCGACAAACGAACTGAAATGCTGCATATTCGGCATTACTCGATGAGATACGTAAATAAATTATTGTATGTATTTTTTATATGCAAGCAAAATCATCCTACACAATTTTAAATTTGCCCAAAAAAAATTGTAATTTAATACTCGTAAGAGGAAAGATTAATAATAAAAATGTTAAAATTATAACCTTTAAACGATTAAACATGGAAACAACCACATCCTCTTTGAAATTGTTATCTTACTTGAAGTTGGTTTCTCGTTGGCTGTGTTGACAAAAATCTGTTCAAATAACAGCTTTATTGAGAAGAATTTATTTATTTCGGGCATAATGATTATTCAACATTTTACATACCATCCTAATACTTTGTACGACGAGTACAAAGTTTACGATTTTTCACAGTTACTAATGTAGTTGCTTGAAACGCCAGACATCCCGACAAAACGCATTGTTTTGAGACGAGCAATAATAACTACAGCAAGTGTTCACAATTGACACATATTTGGCAAAACAAAGATCCGAAGCGGAGCGTGCTGCAGCTAATGGTAAAACAATCCGTCACCATAATTCCTTCAATCGGAGCATTTAGTTCGTTGTTCGGCCGAATGGCAGCGAAGGAACGTTTTATTGTTAGGAACTGTCGGTAATCTCGGCACACTATGAGGATGACAATGGAACAAGAGGCTTTCAAGGGTCTGAAGTGACATAATAAAAGCGCAAAAGCCTCCCAGCAGGCACAATGATAAGTTCGGGGACGCGTTTGAAGTCCCCCGTAATAACGCCACCAACGGTAGTCTACAGAAAAGGGGATGGCAATAAAACAATAAAAATTTCACTTCCACTAACAGGGGCAGCGCGTATATTAGAATCTTAATATGAAATAACTATTATACTACGTCTGCAAAAATTAACAGATCATTATATTTGTTACGAGATTATAACATGTTAAATGTAATATCTAATTCTAGCATAGCTTGAACTACCTCCATGACAGAAAGTTAATATACGAGTAATGTGTACTAAATTCTGGTTGCAGAGGTTGCATAATGAAATCTCTTTTTTTTTAATCTTAAATCAACATACTTCTTTCCACGCAGAAGTATGAGATCAAATTGCAAATAAAACCACATAGATTCTTCCTTCGAACAATGGTTTGATATCTTCTTAGCAAAAATCTAGATAAAGGAATAAAACCAAAGAAAAATCATTTTTAAAAGGAGTTGCAAAATAGTTCGTCAAAAAAGCTGACTGAAAAAAGTAATTTCATTTATATGAAGTTCTTTCGCTGGTTTTTGGGCCAGCAACCTCCGGGTCTAGCGTTGGGAAGCTTATCGTCTATGTCATGACGGTAAAAGTGGATTCATTCATACATCCACATCTAAAGTTTTCCATCCTATCTTTTCAAAATACGTGTCATGTTGTCAGCTAATTTTATTTTCATCACCTACGTACGTTTTTAATGTTATTTTGTATGAATTGTAAAAAAATTGGGAAGGTTATGACATTTCTTCTCTGCACAATCTTTAGTCTCGTAAGGCGGGATGATATAATAAAAAATAAATATAAAAAAAACTTCCTAATAATAAAGCACACCTCTGTAAGATGTTATCTACATTCAAAGTGAGAAAATATTCAAACAAGGTGTAAAGACAATATAAAGATGTTTAGAAAAAAACACCCCCTCGACATAGTAGGTGTAAAAATGTAATATTCAAGTACCGATGGACTATTCATCGAGAACAATAAACTATGCTTCTTCAATGGGCCCCATAAAACATTATTGGAGGCTGTCCGAAAGCTCCTTCCTCCGGAATACTTTTGATCTTGGATATTATTGAGACACCAACCTAGATATTCTGGAATAATGTTACAAGTAACGGTAAGAATATTTTTCTGGTCAAACATTAACTTTCACTCTGTGAAAATATAACAAAAAAATTTTCAGGAGTGTTTTATACGTAAATAACACTGGTCAACAAATTTCCAAAATAAGTTTGTCCCTTCAATAAAAGCTGAATACTATATTGAAGAAGGCTGTGTTTCCAACAGGTTAAATAAAAATAAAAGTAGTGTCGTATGCAAAGGTTTATTTATTTATGGGTTAATGTAATATGCCATACAACGGTACAAATCACTGCTAACCTAGTTATTTATTCTTAAATTTAATTATGAAAACAAAAATATTAGTCACTCTTCTCACTAGGACAATCCTGTGTTGAGATGAGCGGCTTTACAATTTAATAATAATATGTAAATAGTAATAAGTAAATAATAATTCAATGAATAAAAAATGGTAAATATTAATAAGTAAATAATAATATTAATACATAATAAAAATTAGGTAGTAATAATAATTAATTAATAATAATAGTAATAATTAATTTAATAATTTCATACTATTTAAAAATATAATAACATTTTCGAAATCAGCACACGTTTTTGAATATCTTCACTAAAGGGAGACAAAATATGTTGACAAGTGTAATTTTTCAATGCCCTAAAACCGGTAGCACATATAGGTAGGTATTTCACAATAACTTTAGCCAATTTGAAATCACAAGTTGAGATAAACGAATGCCCCAACTCTGTCCTGGACACACTCCTTGCATCATCCATGTTCACACATCGTCTCACACACATATATATCATTGCTAACTAACTAACTAACCATTACGCCGTTTTCCGCAGAGGTAGGCAGAGAAGACGGACCGCCAAACAACTCGGTCTTGACCCACAATTCTTGCTTCATTCGAATCCATACATCGTCTCGTATATACTTTTCGGTTATTCTGATTTCTGACATGGACCGACTTAAATATTTGATAAATTTGATCGTGCCATGTCTTCCTGGGGCGTCCTGGGCTCTTCTACTTCTTACTCCTTTCTTTGATCAGTCACTATATATGCCAAAATTATCTAAGAGTCCTATTATGAAAGCATCACGTTTACCGTATTGCGTAATAATATTAATATTATTTCTAATTAATAAATAATCACTCTCCGATTTCCTTCTCCCCCTTAAATATTATGAAATATATGTACAATTTCCGAAAATTATGAATTAAAAATGATAGGGTAGTTTATTCATCTATGGATAAGTAACAAACATAAGAGCAAATCTCAAATATTAGAGATTTATGTACCATAAGCCCAGAGCCACACACTAGGAAAGGTTTGAAAAAATGTCCAAACCTGTCTCAGGGGTCCAAATATTTGTAAAGAAAGGAAGTTGAGCGAACGCTGAGGACATAACATTTTTTACATTCTCACACGGATTACTAAAGTCTTCGGCATCCTCAAACCGTAGATTTTAGGTTTGTAATTAGGATTATCTCGGCGGGCTACCCGGTACTTGCCACTGTGGGTTCCGTTATTCTCTGGAGCCAAAGTCATAATCGATTCAACAAATTACAATTCTATTAAACAAAGGTTCAGGGTGGGTATAATCCGTCCTACACCTAAGTGGCGAATGGTTGCTGGTTCATAATAAATCTCCGGACATAAGGCAAATGACTGACTTGAGAAAATCAAGATTAGCCGAAAGGTATTTAAATACCCACCTAGAATACGATAAGAACGATTCTCCATTCCGATGGAACCAAATTAAAAGCCTCTTAAATCTGTGAATTCAACACAAAGGCGACATTATGTATGTTAATAATTATACAGTAGAAAATTTTCCGTTCCTGACTAACGAAATTTGAACAGCTCTTTGCGAAATGTGTAAGGTCAACCCTATCACTTTCAGCTTGCATCTTACGATGTTTTGTTGAACGTTTGTCCTGTTTATAAAATGTTATTTTGTAGGCAGGAACCTATCATGTGTATTTTGTTAAATGTATCATTTTTTTAAATTTATGTATCATTTCGTGGGAATCTTTTTTTTCCAATAAAAAGGCAATAAAACTTTCCAACAATGAGACATGTTTGAACCACATTTTTCAATACTTATTTTTACTTGCAGAACTTAATAATAACACCATTAGAATTGATTTACTACATTTTTTTTTAAAAGTTACTCAAATGGAGTTCTAAGAATTAAACACAATAACAAATAATATACTTAAAATAAATAAAAAATACAATCAAAATTTTGCGGATGGATTCGACAGCTTACGTTGGGCCTTGGATATTTGTTAAGATGCTAAATGGTAGCATTCAAATCTCAATTTGTAAAAAAAGAACTTGTGTAAATTACTAATAAAAGCATGATTTTGATTTAAGTTTTACTGAATTTCTGGAGAATCTGGGTAGTAAAACTAGCAATTTTAATCAGAAATAAATTCACGAATGATTCTCCACTTGCATTCTCTTACAAATTGCCTATTTTCTAGTTGTATAGGAACAGCTTTTAAAAACAAACAAGCCATAAAGTCTTCTAAATTTCCTACAATTTACCGCTTTCGAAACTAACTTTGTTGTTAAGCGGCTTACAACAAGAGCACTTCCTCTGGAGGACCTGCCCTGGGTGATGCTGCTAATAACCGCCTCATATTAAGATGTCTAGTTTTGTACTTGTCTTGTTATATTGGGTAGCTGTCGAGTAGGGATGATTTAAGAATAGCATTATGGTCTTTTTGATTCGCAAAAAATCTACCTGTCACACTGTTAGCAAAATATTCCGATACACAGAAGTTTGCGGTACTCACTTTGGAGGCGCTGCTTTAAGGCTTACAGTTGGTAAAGCGGATTATTTTTTTTCAGACGAAACGGAACAGGTATCTGCATGTTCAGAAATACTATTTCTACTATACGGAAGCTAATCGTGTTTCGAGAATGCGTAAATATGAGTAAATAATATGAATTAATTATTAAGAGTAACGGTAAGCCGAGTTTGGAAAATCTTAGTGACCTACCACGAAGCTTTTATGCCCTCAGATTTTATTATAGTTATATTTATTCTTCCCTAGTAGTTGATCTTCGGACTTATGTTTAAATTTAATAAATAAGTTGTCGGTTGCGAAAGCGAATGGTAGAAAAAGTCGGTAACGCCACGAAGACATGATCAAGTTGATCAAATACTCAAATCAGACCATGTCAAGAGTCAGAATAACAGATTATGTATGAGACGATGACCGGAGAATTCAACACACTTACGAATTTTCGAAAATGATGTAAAAACATTAAAAGTAATTTTTTTTTTTTAAATAGTTAATTTGGTTAGGTTAGTTTAGATTTTCAGGCAAGAAAAATATTTCGTACTTTTAATGACTTTATACAACTTTTAAAAAGTATGCCGATTCATGCGTATGTTGAATGGCTATGGAACCGTATGAGACGATGTATTAATGTGAATGAAGCAAGAAGTGTGCGTCAAGAGATAGTTGTGTGGCGGTTAATGCTCTCTACATGTGGTAAGTAAAAGCACAGTATCTTCCTTAGGAATGTCAAGGAAGATACTGTGTTTTTACTTACGACGGCAGCATACATACCCCTGGGAGGAAACGGCGTGATGATGGTTGGAAGTTGTTGGTTTCCAATTTAATAATTTCAAAAGCTTATCAAATATGTCAATTAAAATATAACTGTTGTATGCTTATTCTGCTTGACGACAATTGCCAAACGATTAACCAAGTATTACCAAGTATATCTTAAGTTACCCAACAATTTTTTAAATTTATTAATCAATATCAATTCCAACGGTATTCTAAGCAAGTGCTTAAGATGCACTTGTCGCATATTTTAATGTGTTCATAATGAGCAATATTCACTTGTCGAATTAAATATTTCATTCAAGTCAAGGAATGCACTTTATCAATGAGGGTTTGAGGTGAAATTAATGCATGCAGGTGCAAATAAGACAATTGATAACGGCAGTGAAGGTACTAATTACCATCATCAATTCTTTCAACTGCGGTTACATTTCAAATCCGAATATAACGCAGTGTAATTATTGAATCTTATAATCCTCTGTGTCTGGTTCGAGTCCTAGAAAAGGTCATTAGTGCAAGTGCTAATGCCATTTCTGAGCATTTCTTTATGTACGTAATGGCAATATTTATGGATTCCGAAAATCGGATTAGTAGAATATATACTTTATGAATGGACGGTTTGTTGCCATGCCGCAAATTTCGGGTAGCAACAGCAAACATTATTTCCGAATGATACCCTAATTGAACTACCGACACTCCGATAGTTAAAATATTATCAGCGTAGTCGGTTGATAGGTCCTTAAAAAGTTTTTAACTATGTTTTATGGAACGAATCGTCATTGTTTAAATTTGTCCGAAGTTAGATACACGTAGAAGCAAACATATGTACTTAAATTATATGTAACTAGATGTGTACCCGGCCTTGCTCGGGTTTATATAAAGTTATGATGTTGTGGATTCTTACTTGTCATTAGGGTTCCATAATTGTTTTGACAGCAAAAGTAACTATCTCCAAATAAAGAAACATTCATTTGAATATTTTATTTCATTCCAAACGTCTATTTTTTTTAATATATCTAAATCATAAACTTCTTAAGTAGGTACCTGCTCGTGTTTTCCATTTTGAAAACATTCTACCCAAAAAAACTTTCTTCTTTTGCATATGCAATCTGTTGCTCACCAGATTGTTATATCTATGGGCTAACGTAAATAAAACATGACGGGTCCAATATTTTTCATGCTAATTTTAAAACGTTATATCAACAGTTTTAGATAATGGATTTCATTCAAACTACTTTCTAAACCTTCCCGGCACTAATAAAAACAAACTGTGGTACTTTCAGCGAAACCGGTTTAGTAATTTTCGAGAACATCGAGGACAAAGAAAATTACAAACTTAGATTAATTTTTATATATACAGATAAAGCGATAACGATAGGTACCTAGTTGGATTTCATACTAACATAGGAGATATACAAATTAAAACTTGAAAATACGTTTTCAATATTATCTCTGCAGGTAGTCAAAATAGGTTGAATTAATTTATTTAACTAGCTTGACGGCCTCTGTGGATGAATGGTTACGATCCTCGGCTACGAATCCGGAGGTTTGCTAGTTCAAATCCCGGCGTACGCAAGTAATTTTTTTTTGATTAATTTGTATTACATATTTCACCATTTATTCATTAAAAAATAATACGTAGTGTATATGCGCCACGTTCCAGATTGGTAAATACTTTCAGTATTGTCCTGATGTTAAACCACCATTCAGAATTGAAACGTTGCCTGAAATTTTTAAGAAAATAAATGTTTCCAACTTGAAAAAAACGTATTAAAAAATATTCCATTGCATCAATTTTAAAATATGCATATGTTTGAAAAATGAACAAGCACTAGAGCTCTAAGACAATCACATATAATTAATTTTGCAGTCTGTAAAACCTCTTATGGATGAAGAAATTTTAAATACAATGCTTTTAAGCTATCCAATTTCCTACCAAGTGACATCAATAATACGAAAAACAAAAGTACCTTTAAAAGTAGGATCATAGATCACCTCCAATAAACCTGTTAGCTTCTAAATTATTTTATGCCTTTAAATTAGTACTCTTATGAAAAAAAAATCATTAATTGAAATCTATTAATCTATTTGTATTCTAGCTGAACAACCTCGCCTGTAAATTGCCACCTCAACAAAGGCGTTTCACACCTAGAGAGATGAGCAATATGTCAGCCGATAACATATGTTCATATATATATATATATATATATATATGTAATAAATAAATATTTAAAAAATAAAATAAAATGGCTTTAGCGGTGTTTAGTTATCAGATCTGAATTGCCATCTCATACTGGTACTCATCTCCTTCTCCTCCCCACTACCTTCAGCCTCACAAAATACCCCAATTGGCGATGCCATAGTCTCACTGGCTCCGGACGGTTGGGACTCTTATGCGGTACTCCCACAAAAAAATAGAATTTTTTTTTCACCTGCAATCACATTTTTACGGTAATGCTCTCGTCCGCACAAATAAAATTGTAAAACTTTAACCAAAGTAAATAATTATCTTCAAATTGCTATGATATAGAACAACATGCCAACACCTGCATAAAATGTATTTAATCAAACAATGTTTTAGAAAGTGACTAAATATATTAAGCCTATCCAAAAAAGGAAACAAAAAAATAACTTAAACTCATCAAAACCAAAAAATATATATAAATGCAATTATAAGCCATATTTACATCTATTAATGCTACCTAATTTCTAGTACTTATTATTCATTATTTTTTATTTATTATTCATTATTTTTTATTTATTATTCATTATTTATTATTTATTATTCATTATTTTTTATTTATTATTCATTATTTATTCTTTATTTATTTATTATTCATTATTTACCTGTTTATTACGCTTAACTATATATTCTTACTGATCCCAACCGTGATGTACGAGCATGGCATGGAATTGGCGGAGGAATTATAAAAGTAGTCTGAATGGCGTAGAAAGAGATTTCTGAGGCGAATGTGCGGTAAAACCACGTATGATGGTATGAAAAATGTTGAGATTTGTAAAGAATGCAAGGCTCATGCGTAATGAGTAAGATCAAGGCTTCGCATTAATCTCTCGAGAATTTAGATTTAGCCGAGAGGTCTGTCTAGCATCGTCTCTGAATCCCGACTAATCGCTGTTGAAAGGCAGATATAATCATTCGAAAGATAGAAAGAGTACGCCAATGAAAAGAGTGTTTAGAATAAATGGGCGTAAGTGACAATTCTAAAAATATTAATAAAACACGACATATTTAAGATAGATCAAAAATCAAAAAAGACGAATGTCTTAAGTAGCATTTAAAGAAACACTATGATTTTTTTTAAACCCATTACATGTTTAATAACAGAACAAAACCTTTTTTTTTTAATTTTCGGAGAATACGATGCGATTTTTTTCTATGGAGGGAATTTCATATAATTTTCAGCCCCATGACTGATTAGAGATTATCTTCAAAAATAAAAATATATGTTAAGTGCATAAAACCTCCAGTTTTTCGGGGATATTTGTAATATATCCATATAAATTCTGTTTTGCCAAGCCTTAAGAATAGGTACGCGTAGATGGTTTGGACATATAGAGCGAATGAATAAAGAAAGGAGTGTTAGGATAATATGTGACGCGAATGTGATTGGAAGAAAAAGCCGGGACGTCGAAGAAAGACACGGCACGATTAAGTTAATCAAATACTTATGTTGGGCCATGTCAGAAGTCGGAATAACAGAAGAGAGACAGAGAGATATATGAGACGTTTTATGAATATGAATGAAACAAGAAGTGTATGCCAAGATCAAGTTATTTGGCGGACCGTCCCTCTGCCTACCCCTACGGTGAAACGGCGTGATGGTTAGTTTGTTAGTTAGTTAGTTATGTATTCTTATTGTTATTACATGTTTAACTCCTACACCAAACTCAACAGCCAGTTAGTTCTCTTTATTGGCGTAATAATAAATAATAATTTAAAAAATGAAATGAAATTTTTTTTTGATTATTTAGGGTGAAAATCTCCAGTACAAATGTTAACGAAAAGTACCTACCTATTTTCTAATAACCTTTGTGATTTTTTAATGATTTTACGCGCCCTGATGACCACAGACCTGCGTGCATTGCGCAGGATTGATATATTTCGAGCGAATGATAATCGCTAGCGCAGACAAAACGAAAATTTGCTCAAAACGTACTAGCGTTTGCGCTGTTCCAAAATAAGTAAAAAAAAATGTCGATAAAAACACTTTTTTATTTGTAAATTAAAACTTTTGATTTTTATGTATAATCTAGTACGCGAAAGTTAAATTGATAACAATTGCATGTATGTTGGATGGTGCATGCATACATAGATATCATAATATCTCTCGTTTAACTTTTATCTCCATCGAAGCAAGTTAGTCTCTCAGAAGCCGGGTGTATTGTACGGGGTCTGCAGATATTTTAATAGTACACAACTGCTGACCTTGTAAAAATAAGCCCCACTGTTGAATTTGGCCGTCTCTTCTGGTCTGGAGCCGCAAAATACAAGAAAAACACCTGACTCTTTGCATAAACGAGTGGTCCCCTGACTTAAAAAACGGATTTTTCAAACATAACAATCAATCTTTAGAGCACAGGCGTGTTCTACTGGTATTTCAATGGAAGATGCACTGAGGAACTAGTGTCATTGATCTATTCGGCACTGTTGCATAGTCAGGAAATACGCCAAACGCTCGCCCAACATTTGCAGACAGTTGACATTTGTCACATAAGTACGAGTCGTTTCTACGACTCGTTATTGAGTTCAACAGCACAGCAATGGAACTTTCTGTTTCCTCCCCCCTATAATCAAGACCCGTGTTCGCTCCTTTCTCTCCTCAAAAGGACCATCCACATGGCATCCTCAAAGATGACAAAGGCCCTGACTAAATTTTTTTTCCTCATGGCCCCCCGTGTTAACGTAAAAAAAATTTATGTTAGAAAACGACCAGTTTGATTGAAAAAAGTCGCCGAAAGTCTTTACACCGAAATGACACAATATTGTTAAAGTAATAAAACATATCAATTATATAATATATTATTGTTAATAAATAATACAGATCAGCAGCATTATGCAACAACAGGTGTTTTGAAAGCTTGTAATAATTTATCGAGTCATAATCAAAACCTGCCTTTTATATAAGCGATATATTACCGACTATTTTAGCAAGTAAAATATCAATTTAACACATTATTTGCTCTTCCGATTAATCACAAACATGGATTTTTAAACACCCGTCAGCGCGTGTGATTCAGTGCTGGCTCGTTCTCCCACAAAAGTGACACATTGGCCGTTTCTACATCTGTCTAAATAGTTGACAATGATATTCATTAGTTCTCCGCTCGCAGGCATCAATTAAAAGCTGGTCCGCTTCGCGAATTGGCCAACTGAATCACTATCAAATCAAAAGCAGTAATAACTACTTATCATTTGGGTAGCTAAGCGAGCATCTAGAAAATATTGGATACATTTTAAATAAAAGGATGGAGCAGAAATTTTATCTGTCTCTGACGTTGTAAAAACTGAGCCCTATTATCAAGTTAGAGAAATGACAAGAAACAAATTGATCTTAAAAAAAAATTGTGAATACCGCACGAGAGTCTCAACTGTTCGAAGCTAGCAAGACAATGGCTTTCCCAATCAGGGTACGTTGTGAGATTGAAGGGAGACCGAAGCTAATGGAGATGGGGAACGGGAAGGTTGGGAAACACTGGGATATTCAAATCTGGTCACTAAACAGGGTTAAAGCCACTGACACAGATTTAATAGGTTTGTGTTATGGTGCCATTTCGACGGCTGCATGCAAAGGTCACGTGACATCCATTTTAGTACCAGCCGTTCAGGTTTGTTTCGCATGATTTTGACTGCGCTATTTCGGTTTCAATTCAACGAGATTACTATTGTAATAATCTAAAAAGATTTATCACCCCTTTTTTCAGTGAACATCACTAAAATTATGCAGATAACCAAAAAACTAACTAGTCACAAGTACCGAAAGGCTTCTTCTCCCAACAACAAGACGTATGACTTACAAAAAAAAACAGTATGTGGAAAAGAAAGTTATTTAGATAATATGATGAGAATTTCATAGTTTGAACAATTTAGCGCTTTCAAAATACATTTCAAACAATGATGTTGGCAACGATTCCAAATGCTTCGTAATAAAGCAAACAAAAAATGGACAATTAAAATAAAATTGCAGTTACTCGTAATTCCTGTTAATTTTTATCATAAAATAATGGGACATTGACGTCTTAAAACAAGTGTTTTTATGCGCGCACGTAGGAGATTAATAATGAAACAAAAGTCATACAAGTCACATGAGAAGTATTTTACATGAGTACGACATTAAAAATAGATTTTATTAATATACCTAATTATACAAGATTGCAAAAAAAATCACACCGTCCATCAAAACATATACCGATTGCGTATAATTATATTACGCGCATATACAGAATGTATTAGGACGTACCTGACAAACTATGTCCAGTGTTTATAATTTCTTCAAAAGATTGGTATTCACTTTGTGGCGTCGTTATTAATAAATGAATTATAAATTACTTTGTTATCACCACTTTATTAATATATACATATCAACATGTTTCGAAAGAGATGCTTTCCTCATCAGGAATTGAGTATTCTATATATTCCGTACGAGAAAAGCATCGCTTTCGAAACATATTAAACATATAAGTGTTGAATACAAAGAATTTTTAATTCATTCATTCCTAAGTTTATTTACAGTGAATAGGTAGATGGCATTTTGGTCTTGGGGCTTTATTTTATTTCGCCTAAAAAACATAAAAATCCAGTAGGCATGGGATAGCTAGGGTTAGGACGGAGGGTTGGGCAATTTTGTTGTTTTACTGTGAAAATATATTTTTTTTGCCTAAAAATTTTTCACATGCTATTTACATTTTTTCAAATAACCTCGGGAATCAGCTGGTAAAGTTTGTCGTATACGTCTTGATCTACCTCCCTGCATACTGATTGTTCATTATGACTGTTCATTATCACTGATAGCTCTGTTGTAACCTCTTCATCTTTCTCATAAATGAAGCATGCAACAGAAAGAGAAGCTACAATTGAGCACTTGGTGGAAGTAATTTACGAAATATTTCGATTATATACCTACTTTAAAAATTTGGAACGTGTTATAAATCTCACCAGTGGCATCATCACAAAAAGGCCATCTCTGAAGATTCTTAACTACCAAAAATCTTTTGGGAACAATCTTGACTATTACAATCCCGTCTATGAATTAACATTAAAATTAAAAATAACACAAATATATTTGTATCTAGTCGATAAAATCGGTAGCATTGTGACTTATGAAAATATATAATCACCCTAATGAGACGTTTAGTGGCACCTGGCGGTCAGTTGCGGAACGACGAATAAAATAAAACTAAGGGTAGATTTCATCGCTATGTTGACAGCGCATGGATAAAATACTTTGACAGAATGGGATACTTTACACACGAAACTAGTAACGGAAAATATTTTTATTTACATTCGAATATATTTGCGCATATTGTACTCTACATAAGGATCAGTAATTAGAAATAAATTTAGGGGTTCATAGGGGAGACTGGGTATAGTTGACACAAGGGTCGGTTTTAATATAACTCAGTTCTTTATTACTAGAATAGATCATTAAATCCCAATAACACCCGAATCGACGATTTGGCTCTATTCTTTCGTACGAACCAGCAGTATGCTGCACACAGTATCAGAAGAAGAATCTGCGTTAAATGATTTTTTGTGCTCAAAGTAAATTAAAAAAGCAATTGTGTTTGTTTTCTGACGTCCCTCATATTAGAACTACAAGATTTTTGGTAAGTATTCCAGTTGCCTTGATATGCTTTTAAAAGTAATATAGTAGGATGATTATGTTTTCGTTTGAATTAAATATATAATTAAATTACCAAAATGGCAGTACGGATTCAGCTGTCACATTTTTGTTGGGGTTAGTTGTATTAATTGTTTTTTTGTTTAATTCGTAGAACTACATTTTTTTATATTTAATTAAAAATTAGATCAAAAATGAGGTTAGCTGTCTCATTTGACAACTATCCCCATGTTTATTAATATACATATTTTTTGAGAAAAACCAACTCCGATGTGATGCTCCGTGCAGATCGAATTGAAAATTGAAAAAAAAACCATTAGAAGTAATGGCTAATGATTTCAAAATTAATTTTCGTACTGGACACGTTATTTCCAAAAAAATGGCAATATTGGCATTTATAATGCACCGAACCCTTAAATATCGGTGGATTATCAGCGTCATCAACAAATTTGAAAAGAAACTGGTCATTATGTCATCTTGATGTTTTCGCTTATATTTATTTTGTTCTATCTCCAAATGATTATCAAATTTTCAATAAAAGCACCGAAGTCAACAAGTCTTTCTTTCATTATTTTTTCTGAATTCTTTATCAACATGTCTTGTTCATATTAAACATATTTTAACTAATGCATAAGTTAGTTTTTCTATAAAAATTTTCTCACTCAAATAAGTTTTATCTGTAAAAACACATCCCCACCCTCTTCGTGTGACAACAGACTTCAACTCGGGGTTAGTTGTCACACCAAAAGACTCTCTAAAATAATTATTTAAATTGAATAAACTCACTAACCGTATTATAATTTTATTTATAAACATAGCCAAATGTCTGAACCTCCAGGTTCTGAAAGAAAAACTTAAAAGTTCCTTATATAGAGAAACAGAAAAATCGAAAACTAAAAAGGGTGACAACTGTACCAGATCTCCCCTACGAGTAGATATTATTAGTGAAGGAAAAAATAAAATGAATTAACTCATCCAATATAAGTTATTCATGCTTATTAAAAAGGAACGAACTAAACTTTTATTGCTGTACCGTCTAGTACAAGGAAAATAATATGGTATTACGTTCGGAATAAGTCCGAACATCAAGATTTCCCATCCAATATTCAATGTATCCTAAATGAAAAAACTCAGTCTAACTGTTTTCATTTAGGTTTAAGGTATAGATATTTACATCAATAATAATATAAACATCAATACAGAAACAGGTTTCAATAACATCACAAAATACTACATGCTTTATTTTTTACTTCGTACGAAGAATTATAAATAGAAGTTGTATAATATTACGTGTGTCTTATTTTAATGTTTAAAACAATATCTATAGAATAAACCAGAGATCTGGCCAACCAACTGTATATTATTATTAAAGCAAATATTCCTCAAGAAAAAACCAAGATGTTTTTTCTTCCAAGAAGCACATGTGCTGTATGTTGTGGACCTTGAAGTGATTAGTGAAGACAAAGATTAACATCTCATTTGATATCATGAACTATAATCGATATTTAATTTGGAACTATCACATTTGACGCTCATCTTTATAGCAAGTAAAAGTATAATTGAAAGGGAAGAGGAACAGAGTTGGCCTCAGTGACTAATAACGGTGACAGTATGGTAGATAGCAAACTGAAGTGAAAGTTCTAATAAGAATTTTTAATGGGTTATTTGTAGAATTTGTAGTTTATTTGTAGAATGAGACTTTGGACATATATTTTGGAAACTAGTTTAATTAACAGGTCCATTGGCAACAGAAAGTTATGATTTTAATGACGAAAATATCTTTTAATGATATTAAATCAAAATTAAACCAACACAAAAAACCGCACAAAATAAACATGTGATTTGTTATATGTATTTCAACTGTCGACCGGTGTCAGAAGAAATTTAATGTAAATCAAATTTAATGTCATTATTAAGTTCTGCAAGTATTTTTAGTTTTTATTATTGTGACAGCTGTTTCGGCGTTTAAGGCTATTTTCAAACTGTGGATAATCCACATTGTGACAACTTATTTATATGATTTTAATTACTCCGACTCTTTTTTCAATTTGGATGGGTAATTACGTGGTCAAATCTAAAAGTAGTTTACTTTAAATTTTGTCCCAAGAATAGTTCTAAAGAAACTGGTCGAAAATAATAATTAATAAAATAAATATAGTCGTTTGTAGGAAATGGTTTCATATAAAACAATCTAAGACTGGTATACCAATTTTTATTTCATTTAAATAAAAAAAATCAAAAACAATAAATTTAAGAATATCAAAAATGAAATGAATCAATGAGTTCCGTGTTTAATATAACAGTCAACATTCTTTTGAACATCAATTTGTATGTGGGTGTATGTTTTTCGCAATGTACCCAATGTATTTTATAAAATTTTGGGTAAATCTAGTTTTTTTAGTGTTTATATCATCACTATTTTTACGGCTATCAATTGTGTACTCGAAGAGGCTGGTATGCAAATTTGTTTCCAATTTGAATCAATTTGCATTTATCTATTTCCAGGTGCTTTTATTACTAGTTAGACTTGGGTTTGTCAGATGAGATGTTACATTGTCATCATTTCAATTTGACCTTTGTCATGTTTCAGTTATTTAAATACAGTTTTGAATCAATGATGAACTTAAATATTTGTTTTACATCTGAAAAACCTACGAGGCAGAAGAGATTGTCTGTTTATGGAGTTTACTTTAGCGGGTAGGTGGGTACCTGTAACTTTTTTCTTCAATATCAAAAAAGTGGGGATTCATAGTATCTACATTATTGGTAAATGCCGAATTTCCTTCTTTATGAAAGTTTACGTTCTAAATGAGTGTTGGATACACATTGTCTAGGATAGTCCTAAGAATTGAAACTTGAGTTTTTATTTATATGAGACATCTATTGACTTTTTATAAAAGTCTAAAGAATATATAAATTTTTTAATTATTAATTATTTTTATTGAGATTAAAAAACCTCATTGTAATATTGACCGAGACACTGTTTAGTTTGCAATTGAGTAAACATCATAAAAATAGCTGCCAATAATATGAGATTAAAAATGGAAAATAATATTCATAAATCAATTTGAGATATGATATCGATGAGGATGACATACATTGAACTGGTCTCATTAGCTAATTTATTGAGCGTTGCCCCGGATAGGCAAAGGACCTGGGTTCGAGTCCCAGATGCGACTGAAATCTTTTTATTTTCTGTCTTTTTTTCCGGTGTCGTCTTTCATTTAGGTTATGTTAATATTATTTTATTCAATGATTAAATATTACATTGAGGTTTTTAAATTTCAATAAAAATAATTAATAATTAAAAATTGAATATATTTTTTTCATTGGTTTTATGTTCTTATTTTCAGTTCCAAAAATGAGTTTTCAGTTTCTTTTATTTTTATATTTGAAATGGATAAACGAAAGAAGGATGAGGAATTAAAATCAGCAAATGTATAATGGAAACACACATTTTACAGACTTGAGGAAAATTTGAACAGTGAAAGTATATACAGTTCTTCTCAAACAAGCCAAAGCTCACAAAAACAACCTTTAAAGAATTGTGCACGATGAGAAAAAAAAGAATCGGGGAATTTAGTAAAACTTCCTCGTAACAACCTTCGTTTTAAAAAGGAATCAGTTTGTTTGAGTGCTTACGTTTTTACGATTGTTTCTAAATTAAAACACTGCGTGGATGGAATCAAAACAGTCCTCTTTGGAATATGTACAATGCATGTAAGTAATTCTAATAAAATATATCTATGAAATTTAGGTTCCCATATAACTCATGTATGGTGATGAAACCTTCTGACATGGTAATAAGATGTGTCAGAACTGAGAGTCGAAATAATATTTGCCAGATCGTATTTTCAAATGGTTTCGATATGTAAAATAGGTCTTGGATCTATTTTGGTACCGATTATCGTCCAGTTTAATTTGCGAGCATTATGTGTAAATGTTGCGGGTTTATTTATGTTGGTATACTCATTCAAAATACTGTTAAAAATACTATATGTAGTCTATACTCTTTTTGTTATTGATTGTGTACGTGTCTTCGGTATTGTGAATTTCACGTATATTTTTTTTCTTATTTGTTGACATTTTGTGGCAGTATTCTTTCATACGATCTAAGTTTATGTTAACGGTGTTGCCATTTTTGGACGATTTAGTCCGTCCAAAATATTATTTCTTCTTTAATGGCAATTATATCTCCATATCCGCATGAACTCGTAGGTAGGTATGAAAATAAAGATTCTCCATACATCTCCCGTTATGGTTTCCATTGGGATCGGTATGGAAATAAGTACCGTGTAGGGCTAGCATTAGTAGGTGCATTTTGAATAAAAAATACTAGTAAGGAGGTTCAAATGATGCTTTAAATGGTAGATTCATACTCACTGAGATTGTCGAAGGAGGCAATATTTTAAGCCGATTGAATTTAGTCAACATAGTTTTGATGGCGACTTTATCTCTAACTGGATTGCACTTTACTATACAGGTAAAGTGTATTATATTTCACAATAAAAATACAATAAAAAACACATAAATTTGTTGTAGACTTTTATTTTATTAAAACTCTACCGGTTTCGGAAGCACCCTTCCTTCATCAGGAGAATATTATCATAAAATTCTCCTGATGAAGGAAGGGTGCTTCCGAAACTGGTAG
Source organism: Halesus radiatus (assembly GCA_022606495.2). Lineage (NCBI taxonomy): Eukaryota > Metazoa > Arthropoda > Insecta > Trichoptera > Limnephilidae > Halesus > Halesus radiatus. Next base: position 29,690 of record JAHDVE020006005.1, on the reverse strand, counting down.
AGTTTTAATAAAATAAAAGTGGTCTACAACAAATTTATGTCTTTTTATTGTAAATTTTGGCGAGCCACAAAGTTAATGCTTTTTACAAATATGTATTATATTTCAATTACATTGGTTATGTCAATTGGTTAGATACATATCCACACCATTTAGGATCTACTTAAATATATGTGAAAAAGTGGTGCAAGTACTTTTGCAGAAATTAAGGTCAATTTAGTATAAATTTCGTCGGGAACTATATTAGGTAATAAAAAATTTGCTTGTTAGACCTAAATTATGGCTATTTGACATTTATAAACGTTATGTCTACATCGTACAGATGCCACAAAATCTACAGAAAACCCCGCATCCGTGTCACCTTTTTATTATTATATATTTAGGTTTTACAATACGTGATTAATAGGTTAAAAATAAAAACTAAATTCACTTGTTGAATAATATTTCATAATTAAATATCTCAATAATTCTTAATTGATTTATCTTGTTTTTCGTCGTGGTTTCATTTATCACGAATATTTTATGTGCATAAATTTGTTTGTCGTTAGATTTTAATTTTTCATTCCCGGAATGAGATCGAGAAGAATAATAAAGTCGGTATTGGTTTTTATATAGTATTTATCCAATGTTATTATTATTTTAAATGTTTCTATTTTTAAAACTGAGAAATCACGGTGGAATTCCATCTCAATACTTTATTAAAAACAATTTTAAAACTTTTTATTGTGAAAAAGCGGAAAAAAGCTTTACAATTGTTTTAATAAATTATTCCCTTAGAATAACTGTCATTTGTTGGTTGCTAGATAGATGTTTATATAATATGCATTTAAATGTAGCAAAAAAAAATTACCGCTGCCTTTAGGAACAAATCACTCAATTACACCAGTCCAAAATATTAGACCTGCGCGAGAATTTAAGAATCATAAATTTTCGCATAAGTGGACTTCATGTCGCACATAAAAACCGCTCTGGGTTGTTCACTTATTTATTTTTAGTTTTACCGTTACAATAAAAAAAAAAAAAAAAAAAATAATCAAATATTCTTCATGTTACATGTGTATTTATCTATGACAAACAATTATTATCTTTTTTCACTTACTTAGAAAAATAGATAAATACGGTAATAATGCGTCGACGCAGCGAACGGGCGCTAGTTTGTTCCGGGGCAATCCTGATTACTTTTAGTAAAACGCGGGGCAATTGAGTGGCTAAAAACTAAACGTTATAAATAAAAGCTGTTATCTTTCTAGTTAAAAACAGATTTCCTTTTAACGTAACTACTAGGACAGCAGAGTTGAATAGCTAATACGTATTTCTAGTTATAAAAAGAGCGTGCTAAGAGATCCAATCAGCGCTAAACTAAAACCCAGTCGCCTTGTTATACAAACGATTGACATCACAGCAGTTCTTCGGTAGCGCTGAAAACCCAGCCTCCGTGCGGCCATCCTTGACCTAGAGAATTTCCACCTCGTGCGTTCAACGCTCGAACCACGCAGAACCACGCAGTGCCACACCATACGGACGTTCCGCGCGAACGCACCGAGACACGCCGCCGAGAGCTGCGCTGGACCTATTTTTCTAACATAATGCATCGTTTATGGGAGAGAGCGAGAGATCAGAACGGGATTTAATATTGGTGGGTTCTAATGACGTCACAGCAGCCGCTGAGAGATTCGCTGTGAATCTCTTTCTAATATTATGTAACGTTCATAGGAGTGAGGGAGAGGTCATAACGGGATTTTTATTGGTGGGGTATTATGACGTCACAGAACCCGATGGTGCCGCACCGAGGTGAATGAGCAACGCCGAAGCATTTCCCGGAAAGAGTCGGATGCGACATATGGACCCGTGGCGCCGGAACAACGTGAATCATAGGCGGCCTGTTGAAATTTAATCGATCTTCATCAACGATTGTGTTGAATAACGCGCGGGCGGGTTTCAAATCTATTGATATCACAAAAATAAATAATTACATACATTAATACGGATATTTTTCATGTTGGTGACTGTTTATCTCTATTCTATTCCCTGTCTATTTTTTGCACACACTCGTATACATACTATTGTTTAGTTTTATAATTGAGTCATTAAGTTTTGATAGAATTATTTAAGGATTCTGCAAGAACAAGATTAATTCCTTGTTTATAAATCACGGTGAGAGTTATTTTTTTTCTGAAATTTTGTATGTTTTTTTTTACAGAAAAACAATATTATGTCTAGTAAATCAGATCACATAATTTACAGCTGTATTTTTCTGAGATGCCTGCATCTCAACTACAAATTTTAAAATCTCTGTGATGAAGCCGCGAAATCTCTGGAGCGTTGAGTCGTTAAATTTGTTTAAATTTTTCTGCCTCTAATTTGTTGGTCAAGTGTTTATATCATGAGCTATGGAGCTTGGAAAAATTAAACATTTCCACTTTACCATAAAATAAAGATCTAACGCCAGATTGTTCCATATTGCACGATCCAGAGTGGAAAATACTCTCAGTATCGCCCTGGTGAAAGACCACCATACAGAATTAAAACGTTGCTTGAAACGGCTTTTAGCCATGTTTGGTGACCAGATCTGAATAGCCAGGTATCTCCCCACCTTCCTCTTCCCCTTCTCCTTCTCCTCCCCAATACCTCCAGCCTCACAACATTCCCCGATTTGGGATGCTATACTCTCACTGGCTCCAAACGGTTGGGATCAGTTAGGACTCTTGTGTGATATTCATATAATTTTTTTTTAAATCTGAAAACAGTTAAAAACTCTGACGAAACCGGTTAGTAAATCCTATGTGATTTGATAATATTGCAAAAAAAATGTTAAAATGATTTTTTTTACGAAATAGATCGCCAAAATACGATTATTTTCAGGAATGTTGTTGGTATCAGAAGGAAGAAAGAAATGTATGCGTAAGACATTTCATTCAGTTCGAACGAAAATGTTCGTAGGCGGCACCGTAATTTCATCCGACAACAAACCACCAACGTAAAAGAATAATGAATGTTAAGATTCAAAGAGTATTATGCGCTTCTATTTTGTGGCCTGTGCCTACCCTAATGGAATGCTGACCAATAAAAAATATTGTTTAGTAGCCACATGAGATGATTCTAAACTGGAGTATATTTTCGTATGTTTTCTACCCACGTAAAAATGGCGGTTAATTCAACTTTGGTGATTTGCCATGGATTCATGCGACCAAAGAATTTCTTTATATTTCCTAGGTTGATGCCGACTAATGATTTTTAATAAACGATATTCACAATAGTCAGTAATTTGATGGTCTTCGTGGTTAAGTGGTTACAAATTCCGGCGTGCGCTAGTAAATTTTGTTTGATTAAATTGTGCTATTTCACAAATTATCCATTAAAAATAATATGTAATATTATTCTCCATTTTTAATCCCATATTATTGGCAGCTATCTTTATTATGATTCCAAAGTTCTTCACGGACACAATTGCAAAGTAGACAGTGTCCCGGATGAATATCCGATTTTTTTTATTTATACGAGTCATCTAATATATATATATGTAATATATTTGCACCATGTTACAGATACTGTAAGTATTGCCATGGTGAAAGACCACCATTCGGAATCGACACGTTGCTTAAAATGGCTTTATCCACGTCTGGTGACCAGATTTGATTAGCCAGGTACTTCCCCACCTTCTACTTCCCCATCTTTTCCCCTCCTTAATACCTTTACCTTCACAACATACCCCAATTGGGGATACCATCAGTCTCACTGGCTCCAGACGATTGGGAGCAGCTGGGACTCTTGTGTGGTATCACATGAAAAACAAATATATGTATAAAAATTTGAGAATATTACTTTTTTAAAAGTGTGCCGATTCAAATGTGTGTTGATTAATGAGTGTAATTTTATTATTACTAATTACTAATTTTATAATAAAACGATTAAAAAAAGTACTTAAAAAATAAAATAAAAGTATGTATTGTCACGGCCGATAATCGAACCCCGAATAACTGCTTGGAGGGCAAATATGCACAAAGTGGTGAAATGGTTCAATTTTAAAATTACTTTGACTAATTGATTCTAAAACTCTGTTGTACATTGTTGCACAATCGGGAAACACGCCAAACGCGCCCAACATTGGTACACGGTTGACATTTGTCACATGAGAACCGGCCGCTTCTTCGTCTCGTTCTTATATTCAACAGCTCGGCTGTGGAATGATCTGTCGGCCTCTGTGTTTCCTCCCTTCTACGACTTGGGTCTCTTCAAAATCCAAGTTCACTCCTTCCTTTCCTCCAAAGTATCCTCCACACAGCATCCCCAAAGATGACAAAGGCCTTGAGGAAAATTATTTCTATGTGGAAAAACCATTAAAAAATTGAGGTGGTCGATGGTCCAATGGGTAGACGGCTCGGTCAGCAGTCGGTCGGATAGAATTCGTCACTCACAGTGGGTAGTGACTATCTCCCTTTTCATTTGTGATTTGTGTAAAGAGGCTGTAATATAAAGCTTAGGGTTTGAATTTCATAAAAAAAAAAGAAAAAATCATTTCATCGATAGTCCGGTATTACTGGACGTGAAATAATAAATCTTAACAGATATTTAGATTTGTTCTGCCGACAACTTTAGCGTGTATGTAGAAAAGTGATACCAGTTACCCGGTTAAAATAATAATTGTAATAGGTTGGTACTGAATATTGTTCACCTTGACAGGTGATTGTACTATCACAGTTCCTACATACAAATAAAGACTATAAAATACACGTACACAAGCTAACCTGTACGTGTAATTGTACACCAGACATACAATGTACAAAATGATACAAGCAAATGATCAAGAACAAAAAACACTCAAACCATTTCCTCGATCATTTACCTTCGAGCCAGACGATACGGTGAACTCAAATAATAAAAAGGTAATTCTTAATAATAACCAGTCGGTTAGGAACGTTATTACACTTATTACTCACGAGGAACTAACCGAGCCACGAATTGTTACAACTGTGCCTAGTGACGTAGATTCATTCATAAAATCGGAGAAGTTATCGTACGTACTTGCTTACTTGCGAATAGGAATGCTGCCAAGGTAACCCGGCGATAATGCAATCTGACATACATACACGATTGGTTATACAACTGTACTGGATTATACTAGACTTTGAAAATACGTAATACTTAAAGTAATTCCTCCAATGAAATTCTAATTACTTTGTTGTGACATTATTAATAAAATTTATGAGAAATGCTTTGTTAACACCGTTGTTTAATATATATCAGCATGTTTCGGAAGCGAAGTTATTCTCATCAGTAATTTTTTTGTTTATATTTGCAATTTGTCTATTCTCACAATAACGTTTATCTGTATTTATTAATTGTACATACATGTTATTATTTCTTAGTAAACTGTCTATCCTAGTGCGGCTTCGCTTCCGAAACAGGTTGGTATTTAAATATTAAACAGTAGTTTAGACAAAGTATTTCTCATTAATTGTACTCAAAGAAATATTTTTGCAATCAATATTTATTTTTTCAATACCTTCACGTCTTTAATAGCTTCATCGATTGGGTCAACCAAACTACAAATACATAGGAATAAAAATCTTTAATAATTACCGGAAAAGATAAAATTGCTTAATTATAAAATAAAAAATCAAAACACAACTAAAAAAGTATTCTGAAAAAAACATATGTGAATTATTACTCTGTATTAATTAGTTAAGTAAATATATTTTTTTAAAGTTTTTATACAGGTACATTAGGTACTTACGACCGCAAGACTGGGCATATTTCCGTATCTTACACATATGCATATTTTTGGATTTTGTAGCCACCGTGATTTGTCAACAAATACCAATAACTTATGATCAGTGATTACTGACGTTATGAAATTTGCACAACGTTTTCTGACTAGTATTTCGAGGTCTACGCAATTATTTTCAGCTCGTAATTGCGTTTTCATCATGCGTTACGGAGCTGTATATATTCAACGAAAAATTTGTAAAAAATTATTTTTGGCACTTTTCTCTTAAATGATCAAATGTAAAAATGAACGAAACTAGGTTGTTAAAAAAAGAACCTATGATCTACATATATAGTCAAATCATTTTAAATAGATTCTTGCGTGTGCAGTGGTGTACTGTATCGTAGGACTAGTGCGAGGTAAGAGGGGACTGGGGACGGGTGTTCGCAATTAGTTCGAACCGGTTTGAGCAACTATATGGGGTGCCCAAATGCACTGAGACGTTCGCTGTTAAAAATGATTTTCCTTTAACTGTATTAATATGCACCTTTACCACATAAGGGACCGAATATCCATTTCAGCTCCTCTCCATATTATAGAAATAAATAGAATCTTTAGAAATGTTTACATTTCGCGTGGTGAAATCGTTGTTTGGCGAACCAATATTCTTTCGAGTGGCCAATGAAACATATTATTATTAGTTATTGCATCATTGGCGGTAGTGCAATCTATGCGTAATAATGGAAATCTCCTTATCCATTCAAGAAAACAATATGAAACGTTGATCCATATGGCATCAGAAATAAAACCCCATCGGATTGAATTATGTTAAGCAAAAATGATTCAATTAACATGAACCTATTTTTCCATTGGAAATATACCCCTTATGCATTTCAAAAAATCATAAGATTACATCAGCACGTAATCTATTAATCATCAATGATTACCCTTCAGTATTGTTTTATGAAGGGAAATAATTTAAAACCATTGGAATCATTTCCTACAGGATTTTTTTCCTATAACAGGAAAGCTTCTATTACACACCAAACCCATTCAACAATTATCGGAAAATCTTCTGTTTTTAAAATATTATAAATGATTGCATACATTGGACGGAAAATGCATCAGCAACCGAACTCATTAGATACCATGTGCGATATATTTACAACGGTAATTGTAGACAGTGACGTAATAGCAATAAAGTTCATCTGAACATAATGTCAATTCTCAAGAATGATTGAGATAAAATCACTTGGTTAAAGAAAGACCCTAAGTCGCTTGTCTGACTAGTACCTGGCAAAAACCCCGCCCCCGACATCGCTTTTCCGCAGCGATACCATTTTCCCCATTTTTCTTCATGATGTGATATGTTTAGAAAAAAAGGTGAAATCTAAAAATAAGAAAATAAATAAAATTTCTCACATTTAATTATGTATAAGTATTTTATCACGTCTCGAAACAAGAGACAGGGGGTGTGAGGCTCTCAAAACTTGTTAAAATATATATTAAAATGGCTATTAGGTTTGTACTACGTTTGAGAAAAAAATCAGTAAATATGTAGGTTACCTAATATATATTTTTTGTGAATTTTCGATTTCTCTAATTTATTTAATTTAAATTAAGAATATATATCGCATTAAAATGTGTGAATGAAAACCAACCCGTAAAACTCCCGCCGCCAAATGACAGTAATTCGTATGTTACCATCTCAATCTATGAAAAATGTCAGAAGCTTGACCTATTACTATTCTACAGTAGTGGTGGGCGAAGCGGCATGGTTTAGTGAGTCGGATCATTAAATCAGCTCTCTGTAAAGACAATCCACATGAAAACTGGACGAAAAAAGTATCGTGTAAGAGCGTCTTAAGGACGTCTTTAGGAGGGCCAAGGGAGCGAGGGAGAGGGCATGGTGCGGGGGGACGCGAACCGTCGTTCGATCGAGCTGGATCACCGAACCGGTACACTACAAAGAGCTGGTTTAGTGATCCGGCTCACTAAACCAAGCCACTTCGCCCACAGTAGATTTTACAGTATTCTGTAAAATGACAGTGTAATCTTGGAACAACTGTCATATCTCCGCACTTTACTCTTGCTATTGGAAATATTCTGTCGGAAACAACCCATTAGATATTGATCACTCAAATTCTTACACAGCACATCATTTAAAAATCATATAATCGAGTTTATTAGATAAATCACTCACAAATCATTGGCAGTTAAGGGAATGATTTACTATGGAAATAATCATTCATGGGAAAAATACCCTTCTTAGTTTCTAACTGGAATTAAAACACTGGTAAAATCAATCTATCATCTACTTAAATTCCCTCACGAAAGTGTGGTAAGTTTTATTATTTCTAACTAAAATCATCATCACTGAGTTGTGGTCGCCTCGCGACACACGAATCCTTTAACTGAAGAATTAGTCAATGACTGGAAACGTGTGAATTGGCCTTAAATGCTAGATTACTAGTTTATCGAACCACCATCTTCTAGTCAGAAGAAATCCCGATCTGACAAATACTTCTTGGATCTAAGACCATTAGTTTTTCATGATGACCTTTTAAAATATATAGGTGTTCCTGGAAATTTATGCAAAAATAGAATGTCAACCGAAATAAGTACGGTACGCCAACGCTAAAGTCAAACGTTCAAATCCTCCAAATAACCCGTACCATTAATCATTTATATTGTATTGTATATATGTATCTATTATGCAGCTATCGTAGTAAACTTTTATGGACGAATATCGAATTCTGTCGCGCTCTCGGATTCTCTTACGTAAACAAAATTCCCAATATGTATATATATATTTATTCTTATTCATTTTATGTATTCATAGATGTATAGTATACATGTATATTTAATTTTAAGCCCAGTATTCCAAAATAAAGCTGTCGGCTCCCGTATGACTAGTGTTATGTGTATACAACATATGTTTTGACAAATCTTTCTGCCTATCCAGCTCGACTGCACTACAGGAGAGCAGTTATGCCATCTCGGCGCCAAAATGAGTTTGCAACCTGTCTAGCTAACTACATTCCTGGTCTGTCTCTTTTGCTTCAGCAATATCATACACATATTAGTCATATAAATTTTAACATTATTACCAATTATGGAAATAATACTTTGATCTTGTAAGCATTGATCATACCCAAGTACTTTATAACAGTGATACGCAACCCGCGTCTTTTGGTAAACCCAACTTGAGTAAATAATACATAAAAAACTCTGCCCTAGGAAAAATATTAAAAGGTTTGTGTTCTGTTTTGGAAAAAGATTTAGGGGCAAACTTTAGGCTATCTTGAAAGTTTTGAATCGGCAGCTCAAAATAACAAGCTTTTTTTACATATGTAATTTAAAAAACGTAAGAATTTTTGGGTTTTACCTACAATGTAAAATTTTTTTAGGAACTTTTGTTTGACGTTTTAAAGGATTTCGTTGTATAAAAATCCTTTAAATTTCTCGAGAAAATTTAGTTTGGAATCTGATTTTAGGAACGATAAAAATCACGTAATGTTTGATCGTGAACCTTGCAAAAAAATTTTAATCGCATTTTCTGTAAGCACTATATTCGATATTTTTAATGGGTTCAGTAAGGGTTAATCTTCCAAATATTTTTTTCATGAAAACATATAATAACAGAAGAGATTTTGATATTTCTTAATTAATAACAATCATTAGGAGTTCTATTATGATAAAAACCGACAGTATTTATTGGTTTCGCTTTGAAAACAGAAAAAAATATATTTACATAATAAATATATTAAAAAGTTATCATTTTATTAGGTTAGCGACACCACTGAGTGCAAAATTAACTATGTGTTCCCTACCTCCTGCAACCCGCAAGCAAATTGATGGATAATTTTGGTCTCCGGTAAAAAGGTACATCACTGCTTTATAAACTAACTACCGAAAGATCGAATTAAAATACCTATCGACCCATTACCTTTTCCACTACCTATCTCATAAGGTCATTAGTGATTAGTCATTACTCATTAGAGTCATTACATTCCACAAGGTAATAGACGAGTTTTAAAATTTGTTCTTTTTTTTAAAATTTTACAAGAGAACAAATACAATTCAAAAAGTCCCGATAAACTACTTTTTTTGTGGTTTGTCTAACGAAAGCTTGTTATTTAAAACATAAAAAAGAACTCTTATCGTATTCATATCATTCGTATTTACATACCTTAACTTTAAAAAATATTTTATACATATAGTTTAAATTTTATGTTATACCGCAAAATGAGGAAGTAATAAAATTTCAGATATTATGATTATTATTATTGTGTAATATACGCTCTATATGGACATTTACATATAAAGTTAGTTATAATAAACAGGTGCAAAACACATCACAGTAGGTTCAAAGATAATATATTGAACAAATACAGGAATAACATAGTGTAATTACCATTCTAAGTAATAAGTTCCAGAGGCGAAAAATCAAAACATACCTCACATTCACTGTTACTTATACTCTAGACACATATATTAATAATTATTGAGGATGTATGCAATAATTGTTTGTTTTTATTTGTATTCCGAGCAGTTGAAAATGTCTACTATATCTGAAAATGTATTACCATCTGTGTGCAGTCGAGGTACCAATGAATATTTGAATGACTCAGTCCTGAAATTATTGTTACAGTTAAAAAAAAATTTTGATCTAGTAGTTCTAGTTGGAATATTAAATGTATTTAAGCTGATGATATGTTGACCAAACGTAGCTAAATTCATTTGATAAAACGTTACGATTCTGAATAGTGATCTCTTACCATGAATCAACTAAAGATAATTCAAAGTGCATTGAATTTCAACAACACGTGATAATATTATTTTCTCATATAATATATCCACTTCGTAAAATTCAAACGAAATCACGCTCTCCTTAAATTAGAAATTCCATCTTAACATCGGGCGCATGTTTAGATTTACGCAAAAAAACGTCACGAAAATACGTATTTTATTTTATTGTGTAAAGCTCAGGCGTAAATATTTGAATGTTTTTTTGTCCTATTCTAAAAAACTTTACTTACCACATTGAACAATATGACAAAATCCAAAAAGGGGTTTGTAAGTAGGAGATTTTGCATTAACATTTTTTATAGGTCTAATGCTTTATATTTTTTCTAAGCTTATAAAAAGTGGCCGTTTAAACCAAAGGTCAAGATGTGTTCTACCTGCAGTATTTAATTAAATCATCTATAATATATCTAGGCCATCAAATTTTTAAACTAAAATTACATGATTTTACGTTACTTCGTAGTGCATCGCCTTAAGGATAAACGAAACGTGATACGCGCTCACAGATGGCGATAATTTAAATAATTTAGAAAAAAAGATTTTTCTAGGCATCTTTACCTGCCAACAAACAATTGATTTAAATATTTAAAAGCATTATGTGATAATGGTGTTTTTACCTAAATATTTAAATTAACTCCATCTGTGAGCGCGTATTACGTTTCGTTTACCCATAAAGGGGGTTTTTAATTTTTTACTGCCTTTCTCGCTATGGAGTTTTGTTATCAATGTACAAATATTTGTTCATTTCCTAAATTGTGGCAAACATCAGACAAAACGACACGAGGCAAAGTAAAAAGATTCCCGCAAGAATACACGTTAAATGTTTCAAACACGTACGGATTAAATCTGCATTAGAAATAAGGATATCAATTTCGTAGTGACGATGGCTCCGGGCATTCTTTCTCGGTATTTCTATTTGAAGTGTTTAAACAATCCTATAAAATCTAGACAATTAAATTTATTCTTAGATCGACGGATGCAACTCGTTTCCTCTCACGACGCGCCTCTTTTACTACGAAATGGTAAACTTGTTACGGACGTCACTAGGTTTTTAGTAAGGCCCGCTGGGATTTTTCGATACACATTAAATTTACGTAATGAGTTTGCCGTTTGTTTATAATATAGGTACTAGTATGACGGTCTATTAGAAAAAAGTGCATTATGTGATCAAGATCACGATATCTCTTCTGCATGTGTGAATCACTGTATGTTTCAATTTATTTTTATTTACATTAACAAATATATGTTTTTTTTTTTTTTAGTTCTCTTGAGCCCAATCCTAGGCTAATGCCGGTATTATGGAAGTTATAAATAATATGTAGCATTAAAAATAACAATATGTAAATCATAATAACAATAACAATAAAAACACGACTGAAGAGCTCATAAAGCGAGATTAAAAAGATATACGAGCACTTAATAACAATATTTGTATTAATATATAGATATAAATAAATGTAAGTTTGCTTGTTTGTTCTCGATTTTCTCGAAAATTACTGGACCGGTTTCGCTGAAAATAACAAAGTATGTTTTTATTAGTACCGGGAAGGTTTAGAAAGTAGTTTGAATGAAATTCAATATGTAAAACTGTTGCTATAACGTTTTGAAATTGGTATGAAAAACATTGAACCAGCCATGTTTTATTTAGGTAAGCCCATAGATATAAGACTCTGGTTAGCCACAGATTGCATATTCAAAAGAAGAAGGTTTTTTTGGATAGAATATTTTCAAAATGGAAAACACGAGTAGGTACCTACTTAAGAACTTTATGATTTAGATATGTTTTGAAAAAATAAACGTTTGGAATGAAATAAAATATTCAAATGAATGTTTCTTTATTTCGATAGTCTAGGCGCCCTTGTGGCTGCCGGCTGCTTTTTATAATCGCTCCTAGTTTATCTTGGAAATATTGGAAAGTTCTTAATTTTCCCGGTGTAAAAATAGCATAAAATAACCTCAATAATTTTTAGGTTACATTTATAAAAATTACATAATTTTAGTGCTGCCGTCTCGTGCTTAAATCAAGTTTATAATAAAAACCCAAATATTTTAAGTTTAAATCTGCTTCGTTCTTCTGAATTAACGTATCGGGCATCGGTCACATCGGTCGAAAGGCCACATGTACTAGTGAAGTGCCAAAAGTGATTTACAACGGCTGTTCGGGCTACGGTGGTTGTAAAAAAATATTGTATACAACCAGGAAGTGCCCGACCAGGAGCTGCTCTGCGACCTGCTGTGGTCCGACCTCAACAAGGACATCGCCGGCTGGGGCGAGAACGAGCTTCACCTTCACCTTCGTCATTGAGATAGTGGCCAAGTTCCTCAATAAGCACGACTTTGACCTGATCTTCCGGGTGCATCAGGTGATAGAGGATAAGTATGAGTTCTTTGCCAAGAGGCAACTAGTCACCCACTTCTCGGCGCCCAACTACTGCGGGGAATTCGATAATGCAGGTGAAATGATGCCAGTGGACGACATGCTGAAGTGCTCCTTCCAGATCCTGAAGCCGGCCGACAAGCGCCACCTGGCGTACGTGCAGACCAACACCAACCGTCCCTTCACGCCACCCAGGGGCGTCACCAAGACAAAAAAAAGATTTTGAGAGCCCTATGGATCAGACCCCCCGGCCTCCATCCTCCCCCGCCACTCCCCCCTTTTAAGAGTATTCTGTGTTATTTATCCTAAAAATATATGGATAGTAATTCATTGTCTTAGCTTAAATATATTCTTGAATATAATGGAAACAATCACTCTGTCATTTGTGTTAGCGTCTTGCAATATATCGTAAGGAATAAATACAGTTAGCTTCTTTTTTTTTCAATTAAACATATATGAAAATTTAACTGCATCTCTTTATATGGTCTATAAATAATGTGTAATGATAGCCTGTCCAAAAAGAGAAAATAAATGTAAAAAAAAAAATTCGTAGAATAGATGTAATATAAGAATAGGAAGTAATATTTGTACAGCGCCCTTGAGGTGATTTTTCACAAAAACGGGGCTATAAAAATCACCCGATTATTACTATTATTATTAGTTACTTTAATTTTCAAATCAATTATTGTACCCAAGCAAGGCGGGTACACATCAGTTAGTATTAAAATTGCTTTGTATTCACCACTTTATTAATATACATATATCAACATGTTTTGAAAACGACGCTCTCTTCATCAGGAATATATAGAATACATATATTATACCATATATTCCTGATGAAGGAAGCGTCGCTTTCCAAACATGTTGTTATATGTATATTAATAAAATGGTGAATACAAAGTAATTTTTAATTCGTTAATTAATAATGACCCCACAAAGTGAATACCAAATCTTCTGAAGAAATTATAATAAAAATATATTAAAAAAGTAAGATTAAAGCACATAACTACATATTATACTTAAAGGTTGAAGTACCCGGCGTTGCCCGGAGTTATTAATGATTTGGGGGAAAGCTTTGAGGTTGTGATGTGTTATCTCTACCACTACCCATATCCCTACCCCTACCCCCACCCCTAGAAAAAGAAGAGCGACTATAAATTGTTAAATAAATAATGCTAGTTAATTATAATACTATCTAGTAGAGCGTACAGTCACACTTTCATGCAGTCTGGCATTTTATAGAAGACAAAAAGTACGGGCGAGTAAGAAAGCATATACATTTTTTTTATTTAATAGATTGCAAGAAAGATAATAATTAACTCCCTTGAAAAATATTATATCTTAAAAACTACATATTAATATAGACCAACAATCGCCAATTTTTAATATATAAATTTTATTATATATATTTATACGTAAACTTTATAAATCATTGTTCGAAGAAAATCAAAAAAAATCATCTCATCAAAACGACTTGTATCGTTGGTACCAGTGAAACGACGTCACGCAATTGTTGGCGCCAAAATTCTTTACATGTAAATTCATTCTGTGTGACCGTGTGAAGCTTGAATGACGTCACGCACCCCCCCCCCCATCTACCGAGCCACTTATCGCTCGGTTTCCGACCTTTGGCAGTTAAAAAAAATCAAACATTTTGAATTATTTCTATGAAAACGAACTTTGAAAGAAAAAAACGGTATTTAAGTTAGAACGTCAGCATTGATAAAAAAAACACAGAGATTTTTTATCTCTTTAGACGTGCGCCATCAGCGCGACGGGAACGGGAACGGAAGCGGCGCGACTAATACGTACTCCTGCATGAATCCCGCTGCTTGTGCATACTTGCGCGACCACGACACGGCATTTTCTCAGTTCGCAGGCACAAAGAAAATATACCCATTGCGACCCTGCCCCAAAAGAATAGCAACATATAATCAAAAAAATATAATTCTAATCACAGACTTGGCAGAGCAAGACGTGTTGTCGAAAATCCCTTCAGTATACTGGCAAAAAAGTGGAGGTTATACGACCAACCATAAGAAATAAACGTAGATACAACAAAAATAATTGTGAAAGCAACATGCGTTTTGCGTATTTTTCTATTGTGAAGAAAAAATCTGACATAGGTACTACTAATTGATTTATTATTTTTTTATTTATAAGAAACAAACAGCTTTTAATACAAATACATAGGAAGTTTAACAAAAGGTAAGCCAACAAAGTTTTTTGTGCTAACAGTGGTTAAATACAGATTCTTTATTTATGAAGCTACTAAGATAAAGAAAAGTACAAAATAAATGGAAGGGGGAGAGGAAGGAGAAGATAGGATCGGGACAGGAGATGCTCTCTCTACATTTTGTACTCGTGCATCAATTTGTGGTCGTACGTATTACTTCGGTTCGATATTTTGAAAGGGTATTGTGAAGAATGTCGATATTGTGAAATTATACGTTATGTTACGCACAAATTTGGGGAATTGGAGAATGTATCCTAAGATTGGTCCTGCATACGGGCAAATGAAAAAAATCGGTTTGTAGGATTGGTCTTGACGGTATGTGAATTTTTATAAAGTTCATGAGCTTTGGTGAGTCCAGACCAAAATTTGAAACAACCGGATTTGATCAATTTTAACCAGCTAAGGCGACGTGTATTCCTAAAACTGAGAATAATAGTACAAGCGCAGCAAATATAGCTTTGCACGTTCGTTAATATTTTGTACCTTTTTTAAAACGATAACTGAGAACTGCAATACTAGAACTAAAAATAATATGTTTAAGATGTAAGTACTCTATTCTTCCAGGGTTTTCACTATTTAGATGTAAACCAAATACAGTTTTTCAATGTAAATGTAGGTATTATTTTACTACATTACCATCCATTCCAATCTACTGTTCAATTCCGTCCCACACCTTATTTATATTATTTTTTATCGTCTTGTGGTTTAAATCGTATAAAACTCCACGTATTATTACCACTAGTCTTCCGTAGTCATCTTGATGTTGGTCGTATGGCTTCGTTTCGGGAAAATAGGGGATGCAGCGAACTATTTCGCCCCGTTCACTAGACTCGGTCATTCTGCACTGCCGGCGCTCATTAGTCGCACGGGTATGCATAGCCTCCCCATAAGGAAGCACGTGGAGCGTCAGTCGCGTGGGAATCGCTTTGCCGACGCTCCCGCGCTGGTCGCGTAGATTTTAGCAATGCTTTAATTTATCACTTATTTACCTCCTACAATAAATTACAACATAATCAAGTCATGACTTCAGCCAGCAGTAGATAGAAAATGATTGATTGTGATAATAATGCTACCGCAATTTCCGTTGCAATTTTACAAGTTTGCCCCAATTAAATTTTTTTTTACATAAATATGATTATTTTTAATAATATCGACTAGGTAGCGTTTAATAATGTCCACTAGGTAGCGGTTAATAATATCCACTAGGTAGCAGTTAATGATATCCACTAGGTAGCGGTTAATAATATCCACTAGGTAGCAGTTAATGATATCCACTAGGTAGCCGTTAATAATATCCACTAGGTAGCAGTTAATAATATCCAGTAGGTAGCAGTTAATGATATCCACTAGGTAGCGGTTAATAATATCCACTAGGTAGCGGTTAATAATATCCACTAGGTAGCGGTTAATGATATCCACTAGGCAGCGGTTAATAAAATCCACTAGGTAGGTGAGAAACTTTCTTTAATTTCTTATTTTTCTTATTTAGTTTAACATATCACAAATCTTACTATTAATTTTTATTTATATACGCTTTATGAGGACATTTAAATGTTTATTTAAAACATGTGGAAATATTAAAATAAAAAAAATAGATCTATGTGATTTGAAATGTAACCGACTCTAATACATATTTGAATTTTTTTTATTTGAATACCTCACAAGAGTCCCAATCGTCTGGAGCCAGTGAGACTATGGCATTCCCAATTGGGGAATGTTGTGAGGCTGAAGGAATGGGGGAGGGGAAGGACAAGGGGAAGAGGGAGGTGGGAAAATACCTGGCTATTCAGATCTGGTCACCAAACACGGCTAAAAGCCATTTCAAGCAACGTTTCAATTCTGAATGGTGGTCTTTCACCAGGGCGATACTGAGAGTATCTTCCACTCTGGAACGTGCGCAAATATACTATATATTATTTTTAATTAATTAATTGTGAAACAACACAAATTAATTAAATAAAATTTACTTGCGCACGCCGGTATTTGAACCCGCGACCTTCGGATTCGTAATCCAGAGCCTTACCCCTCGACCATGGAGGCCGTCATTGTTTTGTCTTACATGATATGAACATCATTTCTAGTTAAATGGAATATGAAGGATTACGACGTAAGATGTAAAAAAAACAAGTAAGTATTTTATTCCCTTTCTAAACCACCAGACCGAGCGCGAACGGCGAGTCCAATAATCTTTAATACTGCTCTTATTAGCCATTCTAATATGTTTTTATTTAAGATCAAAAAAGCAGGAAAGTTATATATAGGTTACCTAATACTTATTTTAATTAGATGAAAAGACACTTTGTTTGAATCCATTTTTATTTTTGTATAAATACGAGTATCTATAAAAATAAAATATTCTGAAGATGATTTAGTCGAATCGAAACTACTCGATGTATTTATACAAAAAAGGATTCAAACAAAGTGTATTTTCATTTAACTCATCACGTCAATCTACAGAGTGTTTGCTCATAAAGAAAATCTAATGTTTATTTTATGAATTTATTAAGAATTTATATCACAAAAAACTATTAAAATGTATTAAAAAAAAGCAATTCGTACATCCCGGGCCGGCAATGTCAGAAGCTGGGCGTATTATCAAATTAAGGTATTTGGTTGCGTTGACCTAGAAACCACAGACATAAAAATCGGTAATAATCCACAACACCGGAACTCGTCGTAAGAGTTTATTCTTTGTCAGTTCGCAGATTTTCCGCTTTATAGTGAAGTTAAGTGTGTAGATTCTTCGCAGCGCAGGTGATCGACCCGTGAACTTCGCGAGCGCGGTTCATTCATCACAATCTGCCGTCCTTGCAAGGCCAAGGTCGTTTTACTTCGACAAGCGCCACGAGTTTATAGCTCACGGCAGGTGTCAACAATATTGGCACAGGAGGCCAACTACCGTTATGTTAAAATAAAAAAAAAGATCTGTGTTTTGAAATGTAACCGATTCTAATATATATTTTAATTGTATTGTCTTACATTATATGAACATCATTCTAATTAAATGTAATATGAGTTTTTAGGCTCTAGTTAGCAAATATTTTAGGACTAAATTTGACAGCTATTTAGCTTTCCAAATACGAAATTAAAAAATATTATTTAAAAAAATATATATATATATTATTTCAACAGCGTTTCGTAAATTACTATTTTAATTTAAAGTTTTGAAAATTTTGATCATAACTATTATTATTTAGTTCAACAAACGATTTATTTATCATCGATCCCTTTGGCACCGGTGCATAGTCGGAAAATACGCCAAACGCGCGCCCAACATTTGACCACGGTTGACATTTGTCACATGCGAACGGGTCGCTTCTACGACTCGTTATGTGTTCAACTTCTGTTTCCTCCATCCTACAACATGAGTCTCTTCAAGACCCAAGTTCACTCCTTCCTGTCCTCTAAAAGACCCTCCGCACAGCATCCCCTAAGATGATGTAGGCCTTGAGGGAAAATATTTCCCTCAGTGCCTCCTGTGTGAACTTACTGTAAAAAAAAATTGATATGAAAAATTCTGCTATGTAATTTTACACTATGTATTGACATGAGTAGCGAAAATTGAACAAGCACTTATTTAAAATGTCTCGTTCGGGAAGACTTCCTTTGCAAGCAAGGACAGAAAAAATTACGTTTGTCCAGATGAAAATGTTTTTCTTCTATTGAATTTAATATTCATCCCTTGGTTGCTTCGTAAACGAATTATTAAAGTTGGATTTTCCTAATAAAATAGCAATTTGGCAAAACTAGAACAAAACCATTGCCATACGAAGATACAAGTGAAGTGACGAATAAAACAAAAATACCCAAATAATTTGGACGCGCTTTTAAAATATGTCTCAACACTCATGTTTTTTCACTATACATGTGATTATTGGAACTACAAATACGCAAGCCAAATCGGAAAGATATTTGTGGCGCCAGCCTAAGCTAGCTCGTAAATAATATTGCGCAAACGTAAAAAATAGATAAAACTTTTATCAGTTTCATTGACTGAATTTCTCGTTGAACTTGTAAAAAACTGATAGATAATGTTGCGTCAAGTGGTGAAATAAGTATGTGACTAAATGAATCACACATTTTTTAAATTATCTTCAATTGAATAGTAATGTAGGTTGGAGGTGAACTTTCGAATCCAATCGTGACTCTTTATTAATATTTGAAATTTTACATTTTTGCCATTGGATCATATAGTGTGGTTGTTTTTTCACGACGATGACAATGCCGATTTTGTTGTGTATCCATTTGACGCTGTAATTGTTGGCAATTCTAGTGAAATTTGTAAACAAAATGGTACATAATGGAAACATTGAGCAAAGTATTATAGTCCGGATAGTGTACTAATATTCCTTTTCTTGTCCCAAAGTTAGTGAACAACTTCATTTACCTAAGTTCGTCTATAAGTGACTGATATGGAGGTTGTGGAACAGAAGTAAAAAGAAGGATTTGCATGACAAAAGACGGCATGAGCAAATTGCAAAAGATATGGAGTGACAGAGGCATAACGAATACCGCCAAAATGAGACTCATCCAGGAATTGATTTTCCCCATATTAGTTTACGGTGTGGAAACATGGACACTCAGAGCCAAGGAAAGGAAGCGGATAGACGTCCTCGAAATGTGGAGCTGGAGAAAAATGCTCAGGATTCCATGGACAGCCAGGCGCACAAATACATCAATTCTGGAAGAGCTTGGCATCCAGAATAGGCTAACATCGTATGCCTATAGCGTATCGTCAGATTCTTCGAACGTGTTGCTCGTAAAATCGAAAAATCTCCTGGAGAAGTTCACGGTCACTCGCAAATTGGAAGGCAGGAGAAGCAAATGAAGATCACCGATGAGTTGGAGTTAACATCTGTGTCCGCGGCTATCCACACAGCGCAGAATCGCGAGGACCGGAGGAGCCTTGTACACGAGAGAGATTGGAGTGGGGAGCACGATCCTCAGCAACAAGGAAGCAACTCAAAAAGAAGATCCTAAAATAATGTGGTCACGTGAAGTAAAGAGGAAAGGCGAGGGATATTTTACCTTTGCCTAACGAATTAGGTAAGGCTCTAACAAAAAATTACGCGGGAACGCAGATATGGTAAAGATGGGAAATTTTTACTTCACTGATCAATATGGAACATTAAATAAACATATTTTAGGAACGCGAAAAAAAGTCGAAAAAATCTGAAGATTTTACTTTCACCTAACGTAACTTGACGTACTCTGGTAGTAAATAAATGTTATTACTCAGTATGTATATTTAATGAGAAAGAAAAATATAAAACATCCCGTACTCGAGGATCTTATAAATGTGCGTTTACTCTAACGTGAATAAAAGAAATAAAAAAGAAATAAAAAAAACTAGATTTTATCTCGTATAGACTTATTTATTCAAATTTGATAAGACTAAAACACCAATAATATTTATTACGCAAGTCTTTTCGAGGACAAATAACGAATACTTTTGAAAATTGACAAAAAAAACCTCACAAAATTATTTCCGGCCAACTGATTTCACATATGTTTTTTTATCAATAAAACACTTTTTAACTTGTATGCGCTATTAATAGCTCTGTTCAGAATAGACGAAATTATTGGGTGCCTGAATATATTTTTGGCGTGAGAGATGCGGCTCGGTCATTACTCCGAGCAGTGATACAAGCGATGTCATAAGTTTAGTGTCAGAGTGACGTTTAAGCTTAGAGAATACACGATGCCAATTATTTTATTATAGATTTTCGAGCAGCCGAAAACATGAATTGTCTAGAGTTTTAGAGTCTCCCTAAAAACTAGCTAGAAAATCGCTGGACTACAACTCTCATATGCACACTTAGACACTCCTTTAATAATAATAAATATATATGTGGAATACTTCTGTAACGCTCTTTTTGGGGGAAAATCACATCAAGGGCTTTCTGAATTCATTTAAAACTCTTTCATATATTCAGATATTGGAATTTTTGTCAATGTTAGGTATTGGTTTCAAAGCAATCTATCTCAAAGAGGCCAAAGATTCAAATGAAATAATTTACTTAGTTAATCTGAAAAATTGGATTGTGGAATCACCCAAGAGACTGTCATGGGACCCATTTTATTAATAATTTATTCAATCAATTTTTTTAAATTTAAATTTCATTGGTAAAATTGTGGACACTGTAATAAATATCGAAAAAGACATGGAATGAGAAAATCATTGCAGTCAATCACGGCAAAAAGATTATAAAAGAAGTGATTCGATAATAACTTATTATCGTTCAATACAGAAAAAACATATTTTAATCCCTTTTCTCTAGAATAAGATATACGAAAAAAATCTATTAGCATAACAATTCACTCGAAAAATTGTAGGTATAAATGATATTACGTGTAATACTGACTGTGCAAAACTAAATAATAAATCAAATATAAAATATCTTTATATCCCAGATTTTTTTTTCTGCAATACCATATCAACCTCAATGTGGAACGAATAAAACAAATTTACAACAGCCGCAAGATATTAAACAAAAATTCTATTAAAATGGTATGTTATGCATTAATTCAGTTCCTATTTCAGTATGGCATTATTGAGTGGGAAGGAGTCTAGAAAGCCTCCCTACAGCGAATAATTGCACTTCACAAATTAATCATTAAAATTATTATTAAAAAAAACCACACGATTTACCTTCTCGTACATTTATAATGTTTCGGGAATTAAATGTACCATCTATCACAAAATAAACGCTACATATCAAATTTACAAATAATTTTCATTCATAATATTCACACCACGGATAGTAGGAAGCAATAGGTTTAATAGTCATCCGAATGCTAAAAACGATCACGACTCAGCACCGCTACTTGTATTTATGTATTTATACTTTTTTTATTCCTTATAAGTAGCATTACAAGTATTTTACAAAATATTTCATTAAAGGGTATTTAATTGGCAGTGTATTCCTTATCAGAAAAGAGGAGTTCTTGATAAAGGAGCCACGATTCTTAATTGGGTAGGTACATAATATTAAATTTGCTTCTACTTATACCGTTTTTTGTGTGAAATATTTACACATTTAAGTTTTTTTATAGATTTTTTTTTGTTTGTTCTGATTGGTCATTAATACTGCGCATTTCAATGGGGAGGTTATTGAATAACTTGGTACACTATATTAGTATCCAAAAACAGAATTTATGTTAATTTTGACAATGAGCAATCACTTTGTGGATTGACATGATGAATTAAATGAAAGGACACTTTGTTTGAATCCACTTTTATTTTGTTATAAATACGTCTACTGGATTCGATTCGACTGAATCATATCCAGAACTTAAAATATATACCATATTGTAAGGCCTGAAAATGATTCAGTCGAAAATTTGGTTTATTTAAAAAATATATATTTAAAAATATATATACTCGTATATATATGAAGGCAAATAACCTGCATACTCATTGTTTTTCTAGTCATCATTGTCCAAAAAAAGGCTACAAAACTATCAATTCTTACGACCGACAAATTAACTTGCTTCTTCGCAATATGGACTGTTGTGTTAATGATTGTAATCTCATACTAAAATTACTATTAGTTACTATCCGGTTTTTAAGTTTTAACAATCTTCTTCACTTATGATTTATGCTGACAAAATTTGGATAGACAACATACGTACGAATCGGGAGACTTTAAAAGTTACCTTAGAAAATAAAGACCTTAGTAAATAAAAACAACAAAAAAAACCCAAAAACCTAATCCAAACTAACTTAATTAACTTATTTATTTCTAGTTCTTATTACTTTTTGTTGTTGTTAAAAGATTAATTACTGGGTTAGGTTTTGGGTCTACTTTTTTGCGTATTTTTTATGACTAAATCACTTTTAAAAAGTGTGCCGATTCTTAAGCGCGAAAAGATTTTTTCACAAGAACGGCGCTTTAGATCCAATTACGAGTATTATTTTATTTTTATAAGCATACCTATGTTGAATTGTCATTATGCCGATTTTACAACACTTTTCATGAGTACGGTTACCAACAATTTTATAATATCATACTAGCGCCAACTTCGTATCAAATATTAAGGCCATGGCCGTCATATATGACCTAGCGAAGAAGGATATATGGAAGGTTTAAGGAAAACTCCAGTGAGATCTTCAGTGTACAGTGTGTTCACGTCTCACCACTCGCCAAAAGGACCGACAATGGGCGGGGGAAGCAATTTCAATTGCCACAGCACCACACGTGTGTCTGGGAGACCGACATACCTGCCAGTCAGTCAGACCGCACAACTGATTCATCATCTCCCGTCACGCGACGGTTCCGCCTCCGACACTGTTCCGTATTATTGCACAGTGAATCACCCACTTCATACTATTTGAATATGTAATTGACTTCACCGCATCTAATTAAACAAATTACTGACGCCTGTATTACATGTGTGAGCTTTTTTGCGGTAATTTGGAAACGATGAACGTTTGTTTACATTCGGTAGGTACGCTTTTCGAAGAGACTCCTTCAACCGATATGTTACGAGAGATTTAAATGGTTTTTTTATTTGCTTAGCAGATTGTATAGTCATTGGCAAGTGTAACCAGATATTCTAACTACTACAAAGAGTGATTTCTTTACATTACGTTTTAAAATTTTGTTTTTGTGTAAACTGCACAAATTCATACATTTAATAACAAACATTTAATGATGGCCTTCATAATTGAGGGGTAAGGCTAATGACTATAAATCCGGAGGTCGCGGTTTTAAATTCCGGCGTGCGGAAGTAAATTTTATTTGTTTTATTTTGCAATTAATTCATTAAAAATAATTATTTGCACACCTTCTAGAGTGGAAGATACTCTCAGTGTCGCTCTGGTGAAAGACCACCATTCATAAATGAAACGTTGCTTGTTTGGTGACAAGATCTGATCTGATGATTGACCTAAGCGAAACCGGTTGGCGAAAAATAAAACGCATTCGTGGTTTATAACGAAGTGTTTACTTTATTTAATACAATGTCAAACCACAAAGTGATTGCTTCTTATGAAAATAGTTCAACATTTTGATAGCTCGGTTTTCGGGATTTATTTATCAGCTACTTAGGTATTTTCAGCTTGCAGCGTCATTTCAAACATTATCCTCGGAATATTGACAAAGGCGGAATAAGAAAACATAAAAAAATCTTTAATTATTCTGATTTCTTGGGCGAAACCAGATAGTAAAGCAGTTGATAAATTAAGATTTATGGCAAATCGGTACCAAGATACCGTTGGGGAAAATTTCTAAGATTTCCCATTTTCTTTTATTTTTACTACCTGTGCTTATTATTGTCACACCAGTCGCTTCTATGAACAAAAGATCAGTTCTTAATGGACGTAGTTATGCAGAAGGCATCCAACCCAAAAAAATGAAGCTGAGAAAAATGAGTTTCAAATTTGACAATATAAAGGCATATTATGGGATTTGTGGAGTGATTGTCAGTTTTTGTATAATATTATTGCGTTTGGAGTTTGGATATTTCTAGCGTATAAAGATGTCGTTTTTATCTGTAGGAAAACATGAAGAATACAATTTTGGCTATTTGTGGGTTAAACGCTTTCTGCATAACTACGTCCAAATAATTTGCCGCTCGGCACAGTACGACCGGTTATAATAACCGAAGGGACAAATACGGGATTAGTTCTCTGCTAGCTATACCAGCGATGGAAGAATAAAGAATTCTAATAATGGCAGGTTATCTGTAACACTATAATGTTTATATAAAAAAGAAATAACAGAAAAATGTTTCGTTGCGGGACAAATTACTGATTTGCCTATAATACAGAGATTTTTAGGTCACCAAAATTTAAAAAATCAGACTCGTTTTTAGAGAAATCGTTTTTTTCTTCTTTAAACCCAAAACTATGAATCTAATAACCTGTTTTCTATATAATTCATATTATATTGTATTTATATATAAAACAGGTTCTTAGGCTCTAAGGTTAAGTTTAAAAAGAAAAATAAAACTTAGCTGAAATTTCTATGCAAAAACTTCAAACTTTACTAAGCTTAAAATGAATTTAAACCAATTATTTCGTATCTGGGTCGACGTAAATAGTTGTTTCTTGTTGTAATTCAGTTGAAACGAAGTGTTATATCAATAATCTATGCTTAATAAGAACGAGTCTGAGTTGTAAAAATTTACTTATAAGTTCTTCTCGTTTCATAGTCACACAAGTTCTGGATAGTGAAGTGCTTTCAAAACGTTCATAGCCATGCCGGTGCTGGACGTGTTAAAGTGCCCTTAGCTGTTCCTTACGCTAGACACGTATACTAGGAGAGGTGGAAAGACGCAAAACGTCACAAGGTATGCCGCAAGGTAGGTGGACTTAATGAGCCTTTACTTAGTAAACCTCTCTTATCCTGATATACATTCTATGGTGGAATCCAACATTTATTTACTGTTTGAAAAATAAATGTTGACGCCTTTGAGATCATTTTTCATAAACAAATAACAAATAAAAACAAATTCCTTATTTCGGGATATGGGGAGGTTATTACAATCTCTCGCGTCCCATATAGAGTGTGAATACATAACACTCTTATGTTGTACTTATATTTAAACATATCGTATTGTATGAAACTGTATAACGTTCTTTCAATAAACTTCTATATAACTTGAAATATACCTAAGTAGTTCATTATTACAGACTAACTGCCGTTCTTCCCAATTTTTTGAATGATCAACCTGAGGCACCGATCAGCCAAGTATTTTGTTAAGTATTCGCTCTGTTTGCCTGTTTCCAAGCATTTTTAATCCTAAATTGCCTATATAGATGCCCGTCTACTTTCGTAGAATATAAAATAGTACCCGCCCACTTTCAAAGAAATTGAAATAGTTTCCGCCCACTTTCATAAACGTACATTTGATATTTGATATTTCTCTTTCATGAAAAATAAGACAAAACGTTTCTTATAATAAGTAAAATAAGTTAAATTCTCTGCAATTTTAACATGTTTTGACATTCGAAAGCGGAAATGAATCAATAATAAATACATCGCGAACGAATAATTAGGATTGACGCTGCACTGAAATTTGGTCACCTGTTGACACTTTTTACGAGTCCATTTTTGAGGGGAACTTAATCCACAAAAATCAAGCTCAGTAGGGTTGGAAAGAATATCTGTAAGTTAAATATTTTATTTATTTAAATAGTTTTTTTTATTATTAGGATTATTGGAAGGAATTTGAATCTTCATCCATTATTAGATTTCTTTTTCATAATATTTGCCATGTACTAGTTATTATTTATTTAAAGTTAACAATATTGTTCGTTTCAACTGTTACGTAACGAAGTCGCTACAGTTAAAATGAATTCTAGCCCCTCGTAAAATATGCGCGAGATTATTTATGGTTGGTTCCGTTTCCGGGTTCACACACTCCCTCCCAACAGCGGGCCGCCGCTCGCCCGGCAGAACAAGATCGGCATTGGAATCGATAGGATGTGTGTTAAAACGGCAGAGCTACTTGCCTTTGGGAAATGGGCGCTTACGCGTGGGTAAGCGTTATCACGCTTACTTCATATTTTGGACCGTAATCTCCTTGTCCTTAAGACACAGCTGGATATAACAATCTAGCTAGTAATTTCTGTAAACAGTGATAAACTCCTGGCGACCTATTAACTGCTAACTGAATGAATTGGTGTGTTCCCAGCAATTACGCATCTACAATGGGAAGACGCGAGCCTCGATGCCATGGATCATGTAAGCTGTATCTAACCCCTATTAACTGTGCTGATATAATTACTTACCTCCCGTAAATCCCCATTTAATTCCCGAGAGAGAGATTCAGATATAACATAGGCAGGATGTCTGTTTTTTAGGTTAAATCAATCGTATGTTTTGATGTAAATATAATGTGGCCCTCTAGCAATAAACCCTGTACTGATAATTGGACTCTTTTATTTGAATGGTATGGGAGCCGCTTGTGTCCTTGGCCAGATATGAGGCGGAAGCCGATCAACGATCCTGAAGGATGGAGTCCCTACTCTACCCTAGAGAGCTAGTCGAGGTGAGCTGAGACTCGGCCGTCTCACCAGTTGGCCTCCCGGTAACCATAACATTTATTTTCCTTGTGATCTCCACCTTTCCCTTCCTTCACACTGCCACCCTATAGTGGGGCTTGTTCCCCAACACTGTTCCCTAACACTGCCGCCTTAGAGTGGGGTTTGTTCCTCAACACAACATAATAATAATTTGATAATTTGAATAGCGCCGCTACTATCTTCTACGAGTATATTATTTTTATTCTTTTTGATTTATTTTCCATTCTTATTTATGATATTAGATGTATACGAGTAGGTGTGTATATTTTTTTTAGTCAAATTGTTGGTCCTTACTTTTAGGAAGAAGAGAAACCGGTGAATAACGTTTCAGTTGTATATGAAGTCCTTTCAAAATT
The DNA here is from genome assembly GCA_022606495.2 of Halesus radiatus. NCBI lineage: Eukaryota > Metazoa > Arthropoda > Insecta > Trichoptera > Limnephilidae > Halesus > Halesus radiatus. The sequence continues at coordinate 2,174 of JAHDVE020006005.1, read as the reverse complement.
AAAAAAAAATTGATGTACCCAAATACCGTAGAAATGTCACAATACCTCCAGCTCCTGACATATCACATACATTGAGATGGTACACTAGCACCTCTAGTGGCCCGCGTTTGAAGAATTGGGTTTATCCTTTAATAGATTTTCTGTTTTATTTATGCATGCTTTTTAAATAGATATAAATATTTAAATGCCTTTAATCACAACATAAATAATAAAAAAAATTATAAGAATTGTGATCTGTTTAGCCAAAAAAATAAGAAATAAATTATCACAATTGATTAAACATGAATTTTATTACCTTTCTAAACCACCAGACATAGCGCGAGCGTCGATCGGCGAGGTTTACAAATAATCTAACAGCTTCGTCCAACTCGGGCCGCAAGAGGGCGCCATTGCACCATGTTGTTATCAAATCTCAGGAGCTGGAGGTATTATCATTTTAGAGTATTTGATGTACCTACCGATCTGTTTGTTTTAAATCCCGACTACACCTGATAATGGGCTAACCCCATATAATTATACAAAAATAATTTAAGCGACTTGTCACGACATCCTAAGTGATCGACTTTTTCAATTCTTTAAACTTGTTTTTTACTGTCAACTCTAAAAACCCAGTTCATCGAGTATTGTTTGAACACGTTTTTTAACATCCACTATATTATAAAAACCGAGAAAAACCTACAAACAAATCGATGTGCTACTGAAAATGGAACAAAACACTAATGGTATCAAAAAACCGGCTTCTAAAAAATAACAGACGTGAAATACCCATTATCAAGAAATATTAATAAAGCATAATGTATTATTTGATTACAATCGACTATCCATATTATCACACTTATCTAAAAATGATGATTATTAACAATTTACATAACACATGTCTCTGATAAATTAATAATGAGGAAATAATGGATAGCTTTTGCGTCAGAACTTCCTCAAATATTTATCGTTAAATTATTGTTTAAATAAGAGCCTGTACTTTGAAACCGACAGGACTAATCTTGCACTCATACAGTATGAAATAAACAACGTAAAAAAAATAGGAAAGGTAATGCATTTTCTTGTTGAAGCATGTCGCTCAGGAAGTATCCACGTCCTATATTATGTGAGTGTTTACTTAACCACTTGTTGAATCTCGAACCTTTTTCCTTATCACGGCGTCTGAAGCGCGCACTTCGCGAATAAACTAGACATTGTTATATCGCTTCAATATGTGACCCGGGCAAGCAATGATTCTGCGGTTTTGATTGTTGACAAGTTAGTTTTATTGATACAGGATACTACCACAAGGAATTAGGAAGTAAGTATTATTCATTGACTAAATTGTAAAGCGATGTTTAATTTTTAATTATTTTGGTTTCATTGCCGGCAACCCGAGGATTAATTATTTATTTTTCCTCGAACGTGTAGATTACCCGCCTCAAGGGACTGTGATTGTTATAAGACGCGTTGAATTGAATAATAATTTGCGGAAAATGGAATTGTAGTTAACAAAAAATTAAATTAAATCTTCATAACACCGTGTTGGTATTATTTTTTTAAACCTTTTTGATATTAATAATTACAGTATATTTATACAGGTAAGTTTGTGATAGTTCACCTCAAGTGCGCCTAAATAACTTAACCTTATAATATGATAATGAAAAAATAAGATATAGGTTATTCCAATAAGAATTTCCTGTGAAAAATATGTATTCATATAGATCAGCAAACACCGATTCTGAACATTTTTAATATATAATTATACGTAGAATTTATAAATTGTTATTTTAAAGTGAATAAAAAATCATCTCATCAATAGATCTTATTATGTTGAGAAGATTGCATTTGGAACATCTGACGTCACGTGCGCAATCTGTTTTTGGATTAGTATAGACATTTTTATTTTTTACTTTTTTTTTGTATTTTAAATATGTATCGTTTTAGTTTTCACGAAATTTAAACATAATTAGGTGAATTTAAATTGTATAATTGTTGTTCAACTATTATTGATGAAAGAAATTAAAGTATTTATGAGCAAACCAATTATCAAAACGGATATTATGATAATGTTAATGCTCAATACTATTATTATTCTTGGAGTTATAGTTTCTAAAAGGGTACATAATTTAGCTATGGATTACTATGAATAGAAAATAAAAATGATGTGCGGTAAAGCTCATCCTTTGTTTGACATT